>ML809677.1:146275-156844 GCA_009831015.1 Picea engelmannii | reverse complement strand
CCCCCCCCCCCCGGCTTAAAGGTCGGAAGGCAGGGGGGGTCCGGAATTCGTTGTGCGCCATTGATTCGGGCGCGCAAATCCCAGCCGTCCAAAATTGATTCCTACTTAACACAGATGCATAGCGCCCAAAACTTAGCACAAGTGGGTTTTAACCCATCCCTTTGCAATCTAACCCCCTTACAATAAATATCGCTAACACTACCTTATCAATTTTCAAGAGTCAGACGAGTCTTGTAAGATTTGTATATAGCCACCATATCAATTTCAAAGAGTGAGATGGATCTTGTATAGATTTATATTTTTTTCGATAGTAGTGAAGATAATTGAAATTGTCCTATTATTAGTTAAATAATTGCATATGGATTGAATTCTCTAAGTTAACATTACTATTCTGAAGTATCGAAGGAGAAGGAACAAAAGGATGTAGGAAATGGGAACATGTAGATTGAGAGTGGGAAGAACATTGAAGTTGTGTAAATCTTCCTACAGCTGGTAGAGATAAAAGGTATATACTTGTGAAGATGTATTCTATAAGTATGTCAAATATATTATGTCATGTTCGTATAGATGTATACCTTGAGCAGAAGCAGGTCAAACAATACAATGACTACTGAGAACATGTTTCGATTTGCTTTTACGGCGGGAGAGAGGAAATGGGCAGGCAATTCATTCAGAGACTCCTACAGATACATACATCAATAGTACAAGAACATGAGTCCAAATGGGAAAGGTATAGATCCACATTCGACTTGGTTTCATGATTTTTGAGATATACTATCTTCAGTAGAGAAGGAGATGGGAGTGGATGTTGAGTACATGATTCAGATTAAGATATTGCAGAGATTCAATGAGCAGAATTTTTTTATGAAGTAGTCTATGAGCCAAAACCAGAGTTATATTTAAATATTGTTAGTTACCAAAGAACCAGATTCATATCCATATTCCAGAGAAGTAGATAGAAGTACATTGATCTAAAATCCAATATCCAAGATGAAAGCTCTAGTCCCATAATATTCAACAAAATGGAAGAGTGAAGAATCTTCATCATCACTGCGTTACTAAATAAGAGTATTTCATTAAGGTGGAAAAGTGAGTAAGAGTTATCATAACTAAGTTTTTGAAATATTCATACTTTTGGAGGACCAAATGTTCTTCAGTGGGAAGGTGTGATCCAAGAGTATCCAGAACGCTCATAGAGGCATGGGAAGATCCAAAACACTCACATAGGTCTAGTAGGATCCAGAAATGATAAAAAATTGAGCGTATAAAATGTTATTGAAAATGAATTCATTATGTAGATCTCGACGATATCATTCTAACAGTGCAAAAATCACCTCAAACTAAATTTGTATGAAAAAGTTATGGCTGGTCAAAGTTTTGGTCAAGTTAGGAAAGGGTGACATGTGACATGTGACATTACCATACAATCCATATGATGATAACATGGAAACACCACAAGGCACAACGTGGCATACTGTGAAGTTGATTGGTAAGGTGACAATGTATACCACACAAATGTTCCAATTATCATCTGACACATGGAAAAGGTTGGCATAGGTGGACCAATGAGAGACTTCCACATGGAATTATACCATTGGCCCTTTATGGTTTTTGTTTATCAAAATTATGTTGGATCAACAAGGATCAAACCCTTGACCTCATACAAGCAATGAAAATGATTTACCATTACACCACGCAATTAGGACTTAACCGTATGTGGCATCAAATCTATTTAAAGTTTTTTAAATATTATGTCGGCTAGAAAAAGGGTCAGGGCCTAAGCCCTTGACCCTTGGTATATATGGATCCAATGTAACTATAACCCAAAGTTTGTGGGGCTAACGAAACATATTCCAATGGATAAACAAACAAACCATACTATATATGAGTTATAATTATAACAAAATCCCCGATGGGAGAGAGGTCTGCGAGCTTGAACCCATGACCTCTACCCCTATAATCCAATGTCTTAACCAACTTTCCCAAGGGGAAGTTTATGTAAGATATTCCACACGGACAATTTTGATGTGGATGTCATCGATTACCCAAGGTGTGGGCCTTGGTTTGGTCTGTGGTATATTTAAGACTAGGAATGGATCCCCATACACACACATCCCAAGACAAGAATAGATCCCAACACAAAGTACTAAGTAAGAGGTATGAACAATGCATGCCATGAGTTGCCTAGCCATGACATTGTCTAGATGTTCCTACCATGGAGTATCATGTTGAAACATAGGCATGTTTATATTCATTAGTCTTGTTTTCTCAAGAGGAATATGATGGTGATTTCATTTTTGTGATAATACAATGTCTATGAAAGTATTAGTCCAGATTGTAATTAATGAGTGCCACAATGCATCATTTGGTGTGTAAAGAGGGTAAACGTGACCCAGTTCAGAATATGGTCAAGTTTATACTCATTTTTCTTAGAATTTTGCAAGGAATTGAATGGTAAAATCTACACTAAGTTTGAGAAATGGAATTGAAGAGTTAATTCAAATTTGGCTTTGTAAGTCCATTTTGTATTGCAATTTTGACATTTGAAGCAGTCTCACCATTTTAAAGGGGAACTCGAAGATGTAGTAATTTTTTCATCAAATCTTGTATATTTGATTTCTTTTATTTTGTGTTGTGTTAACTCAACATTATTCAATTTATTCATCATTAATAAGGTTTTGGATAATAAACACATCATCATTTGTTCTGCTTCGAATTCTTGATTCAGATTCCAGCTCGATTTGAGAGGATTTATGGGAATAGAGCATATTTTATATGTTCCATATTTTAAAGTAAACCTACTTTGAATTACATCTTTTGAAGATCAAGGATATGCAATCACATTCTAGGATGGGTAGGTACTTGTGTATTCAAGGGAAGATACTCAAGTCACAACAGTAGTGCTTGGTGTTCAAAAGGAGAGGTTATATAGGTTATTGGGAAGACCCATAATTGGGTCCAATGGTTTCCTAGATTCAACCTTAGATTCAATGTCATATTCAACATCAATGTCAGAGGAATTGTTAGATATAGGAAGTTGTGAGACTCCTTCCAGTACAATTGGAATACTGAGTCCATGAAGAAAAAAATCTATCAAAAAATATTTCATTGTAAATATGTATATTTGTAAATTGCAAGTTAATATGCATATGTAGATACCTTCTAAATCTATCTATCTTGTTGTATTAGAAGGTTTGTAATCCACTCATTATAGAATGTTAAGAGTGAGAGGAGTCTTTTAATATTTCTATATAGCCACCTTATCAACTTTCAAGAGTGAGAGGACTCCTGTGAGATTTGTATATAGACACCTTATCAATTTTCAAGAGTGAGAGGGATCTTGTATAGATTTATAATCCTTTCGAGAGAAGTGAAGATAATTGTAATTGTCTTATTATTATCTAAATAAATGCATATGGATTGAATTGTATAATTTAACATTCTTATTCTGAAGTACCGAAGGAGAATGAACAAAATGATGCAAGAAATGGGAACATGTAGATTGAGAGCGAGAAGAGCATCGAAGTTGTGTAAATATTCCTAGAGTTGGTAGAGATAAGAGGTATATACTTGTGAATATGTATGTTATAATCACCTCAAAGATATTATGTCATGTTAGTATAGATGTATACCTTGAGCAGAAGCAGGTCAAACAATACAACAAATACTGAGAATATGTATCAAGTTTCTTTCAGGGAAGGAGAGAGGAAATGGACAAGGAATTCATTCAGAGACTCCTATAGATACATACATCATCAGTACAAGAACAATGAATCCAAATGGGAAAGGAATAGATCAGCATTCGACTTGGTTTCATGATTTTTGAGATAGACTATTTTCAATAGAGAAGGAAATGGGAGTGGATGTTGAGTACAGGATTTAGATTCAGATATTGTAGAGATTCAATGTGTAGATTTTTGTTATGAAGGAATCAATGAGCCAGAATCAAATCTATATTTAATTAGCACCAGTTTCCAAATAGGCAGAGTCATATCCATATTCCATAGAAACAGACAAAAGTACACTGATCTAAAATCCAAGATCCAAGATAAAATATTTAGTCCCAGAATATTCAACAAGATGGAAGAGTGAAGAAGCTTCATCATCACTAAGTTATTGAATAAGATAATTTCAATAAGGTGGAAGAATGAATAAGCGTTATCATCACTAAGTTGTTAAAATATTCATACTTTTGGAGCACCAAAAGTTCTTTAGTGGGAAGGTGTGATACAGGAGTATCTGGAATTCTCACAGAGGTTTGGGAAGATTCATAACACTCATAGAGGTCCAGGAGGATCGAGAAATGCTCAAAATGTGAGTGTCTCAAATTTTATCGAAGAGGAATTCATTGCATATATCTCAGCGATAGATTTCTAATGGTGCAAAAATTGCCTCAAATAGAATTCGTATGAAAAATTTATGGATGGTCAAAGTTTTGGTCAAGCTAGGAAAAAGGTCAAAGTCAAAGTCAAGGTGACACATGTGACCACTGGAAGGGTGACACATGGCATGATAATACAGGCCATATGATGATGACGGGGAAGCACCACATGGAATAATATGAAGTTGACTATGAAGGTGATAAGCCATACCGTATTAATGGTCGAATTAGCACCCAACACATGGAAAAGGTTGGCATAGGTGGACCAATGAGAGACTTCCACGTGGAAATCTACTATTGGACCTTTATGGTTTTTTTTATCAAACATACGGTGGATCAACAAGTATTGAATCCTCGACCTCATACAAGAAATGGAAACGAATTACCATTACACCATGCAATTAGGACTTAATTGTATGTGGCATCAAATCTATTTAAAGTTGTTTAAATGTTATGTCAGTTGGAAAAAGAGTTGAGGCCTAAGCCCTCGACCCTTGGTATACATGGATCTGATGTAACTATAACCCAAAGTTTGTGGGGATAATGAAACATATTCCAATGGATAAACAAACAAACCATACTATATATAAATTATAGTTATAATAAAAGCGTCGATGGTTGAGAGGTCCACGGGCTTGAAGTCGTGACCTCTACCCCCACAATCCAATGTCATAATTTATTCTCCCAAGGAACATTTTATGTCAAAGATTCCACACAGACAATTTTGATGTGGATGGCATTGGCTCCCCAAGGTGCGAGCCTTATTTGGGTCTGTGGCCTATTTAATACTAGGAATGGATCCTGAGACACATATATCTCGAGACACACATATCCCAAGACAAGCATGGAGCCCGAGACATAGAATGAAGTATTAGGTATGAGTAGTGATCCAAAAAGGATCTAGAGAAGGTTAAGAACAACTCAGAATGCACAAAAGCAAATTAGAACGCTCAGAATGGATTCATCAGACAGAAAAGGGAAAACATTCAAAGTTCCTAAAACTTGGTGAAAATGTCATAATCATGAAGAGAACATCGCAATATTTGTAATAGTGTAAACGGCTCGTCAAACGGAGTTATAGAATGAAATATATAAGCAATAAAAGTTTTGTTCAACCTAGCCCAGTTAGCAGGGATGAGTTAGCATCTGTACTACTGACGTCAACATCAATACAAATGGCGTCAATGTCCATACAACCTACATGGAAAGTGTAGAGGGTGACATGTATCATGATGAAATCAACATGATGTCAGCATGCCATGTTGAAGCACCAGAGGCTGCCACGTGTCACTCAAATTTAGACTTTTTAGGGAACCACATGAACCAATAAAAAAGTGCCATGTGGCACCCCTAGGTGACGCAACGTGGCACCACCCAGAAGGCGCCATGTGTTTGAGGTGACATCAGCCCTCACAGGTGGAAAAATTAGAGGATGCCACTTGCCCCAATAGGAAGGCACCACGTGGCACCCCTAAAATGCACAATGACACTCCATGACCAATATATATATATATATATATATATATATATATATATATATATATATATATATATATATATATATATATTAAAATACCCTGCCAAATATGGCAGTGGTTCCGCCATTTTATGGGAATATTCCTCCACCACCAAATGTAACTACCCGCTAAACCGTATGCTACAAGTAGAAAGGGATCTACCATATTCTCTGCCAAATAAGTTACAATTCCACCAGTTTAGTGGTTGCCCACCAGTTTTAGATTAGCACGCCAAAATTTCATTATAACTATTTATTAAAAGGGGTGTCGATGGGATTCGATCACGGGACCTCCACCAATCCATGCTCTAAATTTAGTGTCGCTAACCACCACACCAACTGTCTCTTTATTGCTAATTGTCCGAATTATATTATTTAAAGGGGGCTCAACCAATGCATTGGACAACAAGAGATGAGAGAGGCATGTGAGACCAGGGTGCATCTGTACAGTATAGATTTGGGTACAATTTTCAATATTCTACATGTATTTCGAGATTTTTCAGCATTTATTGCAGGAGCAGTGGCATGCAAATTGGGGCAAGGGTGCCTCTTGGGCCAGAAAGTGTCCGACTCGAATTGAGGCATGGAGACAATAATGTTTAGGTAAAACAATGCCACGAACATAGTGGTGGTGTTATTTTTCTGATCGGAGAAAAGATTTTATGGGTTAACTCCATAATGAGGTATACTTATGTATTTTGCCCAATTATTTTGTGGAGTTAATAAAAATACTTACCCATTTGAGAGCATGACCTGAAGATGTAGTACACTAGGGATGAACTCCGTTATCAAGTTATTTGTGTTCATATTGCATGATTTTGTCTCTTTCATTTTGATATTTTCCTTCTATATTGTGTACTTTTGTTTATACTCATTTAATACAGTTCTTTAATAAGTCACCTGTCGAAAATATCTTGGATCATGTTGGTATCAAAGCAGTCGTCTTTGAATTGAATTGTTGAGTATGAATGCTTACTAGGGACAAGAATAAGTAGGGTCAAGGAACTCTTAATATTTTCAATCCCAAAGTTGGTCGTGCATCCCAAAGGAAGAAGATGGCAGAAGAGGACAAGCACGATAAAAAGAATAAACAATTTCACCTGGCCTTTTATCGCATGTTAGAAATGGATGAACATGTATTGAGATTACAAGAAGAGGATGAAGAAGAAAGGGAAGAAAAAGGAAGCACCACCAGATGATGATGCTTCGGTAAACCAAGGGGCTGGAGGAGATCCTCCTGAGCCTCCATCTTCACCTTCAAGTTCTATTTCTTCTTCCTCTGGAAATTCTCATCACTCTCAACATTCTAACCATAAATCCTATTTTAAGAAACCATTATTAAATCTTGATGTAAAGTGTTCTTTGCCTATGTTTAATGGAGATGATAATCCTAGAAAGTTAGACAATTGGATCTGATAGGTTGAAGTATATTTCCAAGTTTAGCATATTGACGAAGAGGAAGTTAAAGTGCAACTGGATTCTCTTTGGTTGGAAGGCACCACTCTCATATGGTGGGAGAGAAAGCTACAGGAAATAAGTAAGTGTGGTAATATTCTTTCCTCATGGTTGGGATTTAAAAAAACAATAAGGAAGCAATTCTATCCATTAGGGTATTTACATAAATCAATGATGGAATGGAAAACGTTGAGACAGAGTAAAAGTCAGACTGTACAAAGTTTCATAGAAGAATTTAGGAAGAAATCTCTAGCATTGAATATTCCTTTGGATTCTTATGGAACTTTAATGAAGTATATTGGCACACTTCACAATTATATTTGTCATACTTTTCTCTTGTTTAACCCCACTAGTTTTGACGAGGCTTGTGTGCAAACCACTCACCTAGAGAACAGGGGGAAACATGTTCAATAAGATCCCATGAAGAAACCTTTTAATTTCCCAAACAAGAATTTAAAGAAGTTCAAGAGGAAGGACAAGAAGACCGCCACAATAACTAGAGAAGGAGGAAAACCATCGTGCACTCATTGAAAGAAGAACAGTCAGAATGAAGAACACTGTTGGAAACTACATCCAGAAAAGAAACCAAAACAGTTCGGGGGAAAGGGGAAGACGAAGACCGTTGCTACAGTGTAGCAAGATCTTGGTTCTGAATCAAGATATGAAGGAATGATCACAATGGCTGGAGTACAAGGTAAAGAATCTATTCATGCTATTTCAAGTTCCAATGATGAATCTCATATTGATGAACAAAAGAGGAATGGGCTATTTCATATACGATTTGTATCTAAACATACTAAGATAGATACATTATTTGACTTGGATTCCCAAGTAAACTTAATATCTAAAGCACTTGTTAAGAAGATCGGTCTTGTAACGAAACCACATCCAAATCCTTACCCTCTTGGTTGGGTATGTGACAAAGAAAACATTGATGTCACCAAACAATGTAGGCTTAGATTTGCTATTGCTTCAAAGTTGATTGATGAAGTAAATTTGGATGTTGTACCGCTTGATAAATGTGTCATAGTGTTGGGGAGTCCTTATGTTTATGACATAAAAGAAGTCTTATTTCATCAAGAGAACAAATACCACCTTACCAAAGGGGGAGTGGAATATATTGTTAGATCTCACAAAATGAGGGTAAATACAACACTTGTTAGTGTAGGGAAAACGAAAAGACTCATAACCACTAATAAGAGATATGTACTCATGTTCGTCAAAGAGAAATATGTCGGTGCATCCGACGCTTTCTAGGGGTGTGATCCATCTCATAAAAATGAATTAATTGATATTGTTTCTAAGTATGATGATATTTTTCAAGAACCATATGGATTACCTCCTAAGAGGGAAATCCAACATGAGATACATCTTCAGCAAGATTATCCTCTTCCTAATGTGGGCATGTACAAGATTTTAGTTATGGATATGACAGGGATCAAGAAGTAGGTACAGGGATTATTGGATCAAGGGGTCATCATGCCCAGTTCATCGCCTTGTGGTTCTCCGATTGTGATGGTGCCAAAGAAATATGGCACATGGAAAATGTGTGTCGATTACTGAGCCTTAAAAAATTGATTCCTTCTTCCTCACATAGATGATTTACTTGATCAGTTGAAGAATGTTGTTTATTTCACTATGTTGGATTTTCACAGTGGATATCATCAAATCGGGGTTGCAGAACAGGATGCATGGAAGAATTCCTTTAAAACCAAACAAGGATTTTTTGAATGGTTAGTTATGTCATTTGGGATTTGTAATGCTTCGACAACTTTCATGCGTGTGATGAATGATGCATTCAGGCCTTTCATGGATGACTTTGTGACTGTATATTTAGATGACATTCTTGTTTTTAGCGGGACTTGGGGTGAACATGTGAGGCATGTAAAACAAGTATTGGATACTTTGGAAAGGGAAAAATATATGTAAAAATGTCTAAATATGAATTTGGAAATACCGCACTTGTATACTTAGGTCATATTGTGGGAGGAGAACAATTGAAGATTGATCCTTCCAAAATTGAAGTAATTGTAAGATGTCCTGAGCCAAAAAGTGTGACTGAAGTCCAAAGCTTCTTGGGTGTTGTACATTATTGGAGGAGATTCATTCCCAACTTCTCCTTTATAACAGATCCTTTGCATGCATTAACCAGTGTGAAGAACACTTTTCAGTGCCAGAAGGAAAGAAACAAAACGATTTCAACATTTCCAAGGAAAAGATCAGTAATACACTAGTATTATCACTTTCAAATCTTCAACAGTCATTTGAGATCGATACAGATGCCAATGAATATTCCATGGGTGCAGTATTGATGCAATATTGTAAGCCTATATGTTACCACTCTGAAAATTTTAACCAAGTTGTTGTTAACTATCCTACATATGATAAAAAGTTGTATGCATTAGTTCAAAGTGTAAAGAAATGGAAGCAACACTTATTAGGGAAGGAAAAAAATTATACATACAGATCACCATCCCTTATAGTATCTCAAGGAACAGACCAAACTACAACAATAATGACACTACAGATGGATGGTTTTTCTACAAAAATTTCATTTGGTAATCAAGTACAAGAACCGTACAAGTAACACGGTAGTTGATATTGTTGCTTATATTATTTTAACAAGTAACAAGGTAGCTGATAGTAACAAGTAACTTCCTATTGTTGCTTCTATTATTTTGTAGAATACTTCTTTATCTCATGATATTTAGGTAGAACAATATGCCATTGATGAAGATTTTAAAGAAGTATATGAGAAGCTAACCCATGGTGCACAGGTAGAGACAAATTGTCTGCAGGGAAAGTTACTCTATCATCTTGGGAAGCTATGTATTCCTACAAGTGAACGAGTTCATGTGATACAAGAAGCTCATACTTCTCTTATGTCTAGGCATTTTGGGGTAGGAAAAAATATGGCTCATTTTCATAGGTTTTGTTACTGGCCTCAAATGAACGCAATTGTAACTAAATATGTAAAGGGGTGTGTGATGTGTTCTACTTGTAAGCTCACTAATAGAAAATTGGGGCTATACTCACCACTTCCTGTTCCATCCCATCCATGGGAAAGTATTTCCATGGATTTTGTAGGGGGTTTACCAATGACCAGAGGGGTTCACTATTATTTGTATGTTTTAGTGGATAGGTTCAGCAAGATGTGTATCTTGATGCCATGTAAAATGTAGATCACTGTTGAGAATACTGTATTGAAATTACTAAG
>ML809677.1:72317-93200 GCA_009831015.1 Picea engelmannii | reverse complement strand
TTTTTATGAACACTTTGTTTGACTCACCTGACTTTGCACAATATCTTCCTTCTAAGGTTGTCTCTCTCTCTCACACATGGAAGGTGTGCCTTTCCTTGCTAAGAATAGAAAATAAATATTCCTCAACCATAGGCCAAATTTAACACCCTAGTAGAATTTCCCTTTGCTAAAATCACCAAGCCTCCTAGCACAATTTCATACTCACTTATGCTGACTCTATTCTTCTACGATCATACCATGAGATGTCACAATGACCTCTCTCCTTTATATACAATATTTGGGGGTCACAATAGAATCCCTTCCACAAGTCAACATAAAATTAGGATTTCCTTGTGGGTGTGAAGCACCAACATAAGCCCACAAATCCCATCACAAAACCCATGATGCCCCCAACCAAATACAAGGGGGTTTTCACCAAACCGAAAGGCTAATCTGGTGCCAATGAAGATTCCCACATGCTTGGCCTCTTGTGGGAATAACTCTCGAAGCTACAAAATAAACACTCTCTATTAGTGAGGGAGGTATCCCATCCACCATCAGTTGGGTGTACCTCTATTACTAGAATCATCTCTCTCCCAAATCCAAGGTGTTTTGCTTCCTCAGATGTACTCTAATAGTCCAAACTATCTACTCCCTCTATCACTAGGTCATTGAACTCTTTCATCATAAGATCTGTTACCATAGATTCACTACACTCATCCTAACTGGTTGATATTGTTGTCCAATATATCTGATTGGCTGCATTTTCAGTCACTGGACAACAACCTACAATGCAATTTTTTTGATTGACCACATCCTCAATCACTAAGGAAAAATATGTCTGGCTACTGCATCCATGGTCAATGAGGCAAAATCTGTCTGGTTTGCCACATCCTCATTCACCGAGGAAAAAACTATATAACTAGTTGCATCCTCGATCATTGTAGCACATCTTGCTAAAACACATGGATACTCCATACATGTCTCGCATACCTTAAGATCCTCTTGCCTATGAAGCTCATGTCTGAACTCCTCTATCATAGTAGCATAACCTATTGAAATACATGGATCCTCCATGGATGTCTCATATGCCCTACAAGCCTCCTACCTCTGAAGCTCATGTCTGGCCTCCTCCACCCATGAGACTTGTCTGCCAGTCTTGGAAGATGTATCTCCCCTGACTAAACCTGAGGGATTACTCCCTCTGGATAACCATGTCTCCCTTTGATCCAATTAACTCTCCCTAAGATCAAACTCACTCTGCAATTGGATGCTCCTTCTGAAACTTGACTCCCTCTACATCTGCACATCCTCTAGGGACATTTTCTCCCTATACACTATCCTCTTCATAGTCCTAGTAGGTTTCTCCTCCCTCTTGGATCCTGAGGGATAAATCCCTCTGAACTTTGGCTCCCTCCAAGCTTGTACGACTGGTGCGGTCACCTGCCTCATCACTTATGGAGCCACCTACTCCTCCTCATATATCTCTCTACTCCTTCTAGTCACAACACTCATAGGATGGCCCCTCATCCTATATAGGTTTCCCTCCCTAAATCCAAGAACCACTACTAGTATGAAGCTATACCATATGGCAACAATCATTACTTTTCCATATTGAAACAATACATGATATCCCTTCCTCTCAATCTCTGAAACTGAGAGGATGATCCTCCTAATTTTTGGCACCCACAACACATTCGACACCCTCAATATCTCTCCTGACTCCAATCAAAATGATACAATATCATATCCTCGTACTGAATGCTTGTCTCTTGTACCAAGCTCCAAACATAAGTCTAAGATAGTCTATATGAGAGTGTCAAAACAATATATAACACTTTTCATATGGAAATATTCTCCGCTATCCACAAACCATCTCTCCATGTTGGAGATAGTACCTACAAGGTCGGAGACCAAAAATATCTCCCTTTGAAACCTTTCTGCAACCTCATCAACATGTTTTGTTGATGACTACTGCCTTCTTCCTCTCCCCTTTCTGTGTGGACAATGTGAAGCATAATGACCAAAGTCATGGAACTCATAAAATTTGATCTTACTAAGATCCTTCTTCCATCTTGTCTCTAGAGATTCTTCTCTCTTTGGAGAAACCCTTCTCCCCGATGGACCTCTTCTATCCGGATAATCCCTTCTTCCCTTTCTAGTGCAAGTTGTATGGGCTCAGTTCTCATCACTGCTACTCTTCACTCCTCCATTCATATCATCCTTGGATTCTAAGAGAGTCTCATCCTTGATACAATCAATCAATAATTTTCCAAATTATTGTAACCTATCTTGTCCACAGACCCCCTACACAAATGGTTCCCATGACCTGGGAAGACCTCTCAGTGCGACATTCACCAACTCAACATCATGTATTGTCTTGCCAATGTTTGAGAGATGATATTGGATCTGAGTAATGTTCATAACATAACTGACAACTGCATCTTCACTGGTCATCATGACAATATGAATTTGATGCTTCAAGTGTTGCATCCTGCCAATATTCATTTTTTGGTAAAGAACCACCAAAGCATCATACATATCCTTGGTATTTTCTTTCTCGGAAATGTGAGGAATCAAGTGGTCCTTCACAGAATCTAGCAATACCCACTTGGACTTCACTTCCTTCTTCCCTTCAAATTCCAAATCTATTGGATTAGTCAGGCTAGGAACCACATCCTCAACATACTCCTTGAGGTCATTTTATTCCAATAGAAGGACAACCCTTTCCTTCCAATCCTAGTAGTTGGTTTCACCTTCCAACCTATCCTCAAGCTTCAATGTATTCACCATATTGACCTTCCGAGAACAAGAACAAGAACAAGAACACATACAACAGTCTTTTAGTGTTGTATCCAACAAAGTGTCTCAAGATGATACCCTTCTCTTTAAATCCCAAGATTTGATACCATTTTTAGATTTTACTACACGTTAGGTCTGGTCTATTGTTTCCATAGTTATACACAATTAACCCAATTGAAATGTAAACATAAAAAAACTAACATGCCTAACTTCTTTTATCACAACAGAACATAAAATAAGATCATAGATGAATCATCAATACACAAGAGACACAATAATTCTATTTTGTAACTTTATCTAATTCTCCAAATCCAAGGAACAAAACTAGTCCTCTCAAAGTTACCAAATTTGAGGAAAAAACAAATCCTCTCAAAATTCCAAATATGAGGAAAAACTTGTCCTCCAATATACAAACAAGAAACCAATCCTCAAAAATATTCTAGAAATATCCTTTTCCCACAAATCTATTGCAGATCACCTGTATGACCTATTTAGGTCACCTGGTGTCAGTCTGTACATACCTTCCCTACCTAGAAGATCTTGTATGAATGTACAAAAATGTTCCTTCAACAAATCGCGTACGTATGCGATTGTTCCCACTGCAACCCATGTACATGTGAAAAAATGTATGGATACTTTGTACAACTCAATACACTTTGTACAATATATTCCTTCTGAGGTTGTCTCTCTCTCCCACATGCAAGGTCTACCTTTCCATTCCAATAAAAAAAAATAGATATTCCTCAACCTTAGGAGATATTTTCCACCCTAGCAAAATATCCCTTTACTGAAATCACCAAGCCTCCTAGCACAAGTGTATACTCCCTTATTCTAACTCCATTCTCCTATGATCATACCATGAGATGTCACAATGAACTCTCTCCTTTATATACAATCCTTGTGGGTCACCATATAATCCCCTCCAAGAGTCAACATCAAATTAGGATTTCCTTGTGGGTGTGAAGCCCCAACATAAGTCCACAAATCCCCTCACCAAACCCATGAAGCCCCCAACCAAATCCAAGGGGGTTTTCACCAAACTGAAAGGATAATATGGTTCCAACAAATATTCCCACATTCTTGACATCTTGGCCTCTTGTGGGAATACCTCCTAAATATACAAAATCAATAGTACCACCTTTCCACGTTGAAGTAAATAAGTTATTCCATGTTTTATCAATCACAAAACCTCATATTTCTAATATGTCTCTTTCATAGAAAACACAACTGATATCCTATTTACCATTCATGTAGCTTTTATTCCTGTAAATATATTATTCATGTAGATCAAATTTTCCTGTAATCGATTATTCTTGTAGATTGTATTTTCCTATAGTATCTTATTCCTATAGATTTGATTTTTCTGTAATATGTTATTACTGTAGATCATCTTTTCTTGTAATTTTCTATTCTTGTATCTGCTAATCCTATAGATGTGTTTTTCCTGTAGCCTCTAATCCTGTAGATCTACTTTTCTCGTAATTGGTTATTCTTGTAGATCGTCTTTTCCTGCAATTTGCTATTCCTATAGATAGACTTTTCCCATAATATGCTATTCATGTAAGTCAAATTTTCCTTTAATTTTCTATTCCCATAGATCTAATTTTCCTATTATATGTTATTCATGTAGATATACTTTTTATGCAAATAAAATTTTCTTGTAATAGACGTTTCCTATAATCTTCTATTCCTGTAGATATGATTTTCCTAAAATCGACTTTTCATGTAATCATCTTTTCCTACAATCTACTATTATTTTTTAATATGGCGATTAAATATTCATTCTCTCAAACCTTCTCATAGCATAGAGGTTTTATACACTCCTCAAGGATCCCAAAAAAGAGTCATTCCATACCTCACATCATTTCAAATTTACTTCATTACAGTCAATAATAGTATCTATTTAGGGTTAATTCCAATACCTTTCATATTGCAATATAGATTCATAAACCCTTATGTAGTCTCATTTCCATCTCTTTGATATTCAATATAGTTGCACTCTTTCTTCTAGCCACTCTTGTTCCTCTGATCTGTTCCTTGGCCCTAAATCAGATCAACTTACGCTTATTCATACTTCACACCCTTTCAACTTGATAAAATATTTATACTAGTTCCTGTAGTGGTTTTTCTTCCCATAGAAAAATCAATACTATGGTATAAGCCCACAATATTTTTCTTGATCATTTCAAGACCTCGACCAATTCAATTGACCATTTCATATTTCATTCCATAAAAAATACTTTATTTTTTAACACCACCAACAATAACTAATCCATTGAATATGTAAACTCATCTTGACAAAGTCAATGTGATCACCTCCTTTCCATAGCCAACTGTTACCAATACATCATTATTGGAATCCCAATTTCTTTCAATTGAGTTTCTTCCTGTGTTTCAACACATAATTACCATAGTTCTAATATCTTGTAGTTAATATGTTATTACCCAAATCTCGAGTTCCTATAGTTGATACATTGTTACCAAAATTTCAGTTTTTACCAGAATCCTGAATTTATGTAGACGAACATGTTGGAGACGCACATACTGGAAGCCACTCTACATCACTCAAAAAATTACCTCAATAACGCCTATTTCCATATCAATAGTCTATTTGATATCAATGAAACCACTTACTGTCACACCTTCACCCACTTTGCATCAATGGAAACACTCCACTTTGACATCAATGACAACACTTTCTCAACAATCTGCCCCTTTGTCATTAATGGAAACCTAGTAAAACCATTTATTTTTACTGGACTGCTCACTTGTTGGAGATGATTTTGTACTCTATTGCTAAGATTATCCCCCTATCACTACTGATGAACCCACATGGTTTTAATGTTACTCTCCCCCTTTGAAACCAATGACAAAGGGGACACTCTTCCTAACTGAGTACACCTTTTGGGAATAAGGAATGCTCCCCCCTTTGACTGTGTTACCTGATCTTGCTTTCTAAAATTTCTCCCCCTATATTTATGCTTCATATTCTTTTTCATAATTCATTTTGTTTTTCTTCTCCCCCTTAGATTGTGCATTCTCTTGTGATTTTCTGAAGTAATCTCCCCATGTGAATGTATTATTCTTATTTACTATAATTTATGAGCCTTCTCTGATTTATTCCCACTCTTCTCTTTTGATTGTGTTTCTTCATGAAAATTTCATCAAACCTCTTATTTCCACCTCAGTTTTGAGGCCTTCTCCATTTTACATATTTGCTACTCAATTGTTAGGACAAAGAGGATTATCTTTGAAGTCCTTAACATACATAACACCCTCTATTTCATCACCAATTGTAAGAGAACCCTTTCTTTCAATCATTACACTTTCTTCATTTTCTTTCTTCAAGAGAAGATACTTGATATGGTTTCCTATATTGTGACTTAAACATTCACTGTCAACATATGTTGTTGGTTCACATTCTTATTTCTTATGATCTTATGATTTACTTCTCCACACTTTCATGCTTTTGTCTTCATGTTTAACTTGGGTATTCACTTTTCTCACTATTTCTGAAGTTGTTTGTACAATACTTTTCTATGTGACCATAGTTGTGGCATTTGTAACATTCAACATTGTAGTGTATGGGAGAAGAAGAGTTGTAGTCTCTATTAGTTGTCCCATGAAAATTTCTATTCTGGTGAAAGATTTTGCTTCCATTTCTAAAGTGATCATTTCTTCTATAACTTCTTTAATTTATTTATTTATGCCCAAAATCTTTACAAGAGAAATAATAGCCAAGAAAGAAATTTTGATACCTGATAGTGAAATTTTTTTCTTGGAGGTGTAACTCTTCTAATCCTATTCCCGTCAGACCTTAGATTTGTTTCCTTGCAATTTTCTTCACTGCAATAGGGGATTTATAAGAACATTTGTATTGATTTTATCCTTCTCATTAATTGACTTGCTGCCTTCATTCCCTTCAAGATTTTTCTAATTGTTGTCATAACCTAGACCTATCTTGATGAAGGGTGACCTTTGATAGCTGAGAATTTCATCTAGGACTGCAGTACTCTTTTAAAAATTCAAATTTGTATGTATCTTTATAACTGTCTTTTCTAACTCTTATATTAGAGAGGTAATTTCTTCTTTAGAGTTTTCAAGATTTTCTTCATTTTCTTCTAGCTGAGTCTTTAGTTCAATGATGGCCATTTCTGATTTTGTAGTGTTGTGTGACATGTTTTCTTGTGAATTATGATTTTCTTCTTGATATTTTTTATGGTGTTCCTTTAGAGACTGATTCTCTCTTTTGATCTTGTATATTTCCTCTAGAGAACTAATGATTTCTCCATTCATGTAAACCATTGCCTCACATTCCTTAGTCTTCTATTGGTCAGAACTATGATGCTCAAGTGCCATGGAAAAATTTGCATCTAGGATTGCATCAAATTCATATCCTTCTTCAATATTTGAGTAGTTATTGCTATCCTCTTTTGAGTAAAAATATTTCTTCTTAAAAAACCTTTTCTTATTGTTCTTCCTAGATTTATTCTTGCCTTTTTATTCTTCTTCATCAATGTTGGTTTTTTTTGTATGGACATTTAGATGAAAAATGACCTAATTTACCATGATTAAAACATTTGAATGGAAACATACCTTTATAATTTCTAGATCCCCTTTGTAGCTTTCTCACAAAGTTGGCTTCTTATTCATTTGAATTGTGATTGGAGCAGTTATGATATTGTCGTTCTTGTGATTTGGTTGATGATTTGAAAGATACTTCTTTTATACATGGGTGCTCTTTCTTGGTCCTCATCTCATAGGTAGTGAATATTCCTTGGAGCCTATCCATAGTTAGATTATCTAGTTCATGTACTTCTTCTATAGAAAAAAAATTTGCATCGAGTCTTGAGGGAATAGATCATAGTACCTTTTGAACTACTACAAATCCATCAATATTTTCACCTAGCCCTTTCATGGTGTTTACAACCTCATCCACACTAAGAAACAAGTTAGAAATTATCTCATCCTCACTCATTATCAGACTTTCAAATTGTATAATGTGAGCTTAAATTTTGGCCATCTTAACCTTAGCATCTCCTTCATAATCGTTTACTAGTTTGTTCCATATATCTATTGTTGATTCATACTGCATCACTTTAACAAATTTTATTTATGAAATTCCACCTAGAATGACATTCATAGGTCTTGCATTTCTTTGTTAATTTTTCTTACCATATTCATCAGTTGGAGGAGTTGTTGGGGGGTTGTATCCATCTACCAAAATCTTCCATATCTCCATGCCAAGTGACATAAGGTAGGTCCTCATTCTGGTTGAAGAAGAAATATCTTGAATGGGCATTTTTATTGAAGGATCTTCCTTCTAGATATTAAGTTGTCACTGAAGGAACCATCTCTAATACCAATTATTAGAATATTCAACAATACTAAGAGGGGAGGGGGGGGGGATGAATCAGTATTGCACATATTTTAACCACTTTCTCTTTTTACCATCTTAACTAGTCATCACATAGTCAATCATAAGAAATGCAAAGAATTAGCCATAACACAAAGAAAAAGTACAAAA
This sequence comes from Picea engelmannii, assembly GCA_009831015.1. NCBI lineage: Eukaryota > Viridiplantae > Streptophyta > Pinopsida > Pinales > Pinaceae > Picea > Picea engelmannii. The sequence goes on along the minus strand of ML809677.1, from coordinate 84,892 downwards.
ATATTTTACATGGAAACCCTTATGGGAGAAAACCACAAATCAACTTCTTATTATATCAATCAAGAGTTACATTATTTACAGGATTCAATTTGTGAGTGACACCAATCCTTATAGTAAGAACTCTCTTAAAACTCTTCAAGCACCAAATTGACAGGAACCAACATGTTGAGAATATGAGGACACCAATCCTCACTGTTACCACCCACTTACAGTCTACAAGCACCAAATTTATAGGCACCAACCATTTATGAGGATGAGGATACTAATCCTCTCTGTAAGCACCCACTTACAATCGACAAGCACCAATTTTCCAAGCACCAACCTATTATGAGAATGAGGACACCAATCATCTCCCTTACACCACCCTACCACCTTGAAGTAAATAAGTTATTCAATGTTTCATCAATCACAAAACCTCATATTTCTAATCTCTCCTCTTCATAGAAAACACAATTGATATCATCTTTACCATTCATGTAACTACTATTCTTGTAGATTAACTTTTCCTGTAAATGGATATTCCTATATATTGGCTTTTCCTATAATCTGTTATTCCTAGAGATATGATTTTCCTGTAATATGTTATTCCTAGAGATATTCTTTTCCTGTAATATGCTATTCTTGTAATCTTCTATTCATGTTGGTTGTGGATCCTAATTATCTTCCCAATTTAGAGGTATTTGTTTTCAACCATGTTTATACCCCATGAAGACTTTACACCCTAGAAGAATATAAACTCTTCCACATGGGAGAGTGTACAAGGGGGTTACCCCATCTATGGGGTCTAGAGGAAAGTGAGCCCCCAAAGGAAAAATTGCCTTGTAAATGTATATTGTAATTTCATTGTAAGTCTAGACCATTCATTATAAGGTCACATATGTGACGGTAAAAGTTATGTTAGGGTTTTTTCACCTAGAAGACAACCCTATTTTATGATGGAAATGTATTGCGGCTATGTATCTATTGAGAATATTGTATTCTAAGATAAGGGACTGTGAGAGAAATAAGAGGAAGTTATAGTAGGTGTGTTGTAGGTTGTATCCCTTCAATGGTTGGATAATAATAATGGAAGGACCTGGAAATTTCTCTAGTGGAAGTAGCCCACACTGGGTGAACCACGTATATCTATGTCTCTATTGTATTGTGTATCTTTTGTGTTTTATTTCCCCATTTATTTTATTTTATTTCTCTACGATCGTGTTTTTCTAACAACTGGTATCAGAGAAGAAGTTAACTCACAGGAAAAGAGGGTTACTGGTTCGAGTGGGAGCAATGGTGGAAGATGGAAAGTTTAGGGTCGAGAAATTTAACGGCCAAAATTACCAGTTATGGAATATGTAGATGAAATATTATTTATATCAAAATTATCTATTCCTACCATTGGGTGGAATAGAAAAGAATTTGACGACCATGAAGGTCGAGGAATGGGAGGTTCTTGACAGAAAGGCACTAGGAACGATACAGCTAAGCCTGGAAGCGTCGATGGCTTTAAATATTTCAAAAGAAAATACAATGAAGGAGTTGATGGAGGCATTGGCTAAACTGTATGAAAAACCCTTGGTACCCAATAAGGCATTTCTAATGAAGAGATTATTTAATATGAAGATGTCAGAAGGTGGGTCTATTGCATACCATTTAAATGAATTTAATACAGTTAATAATAAACTAATTTATGTAAAAGTGGAATTTGATGATGAGGGCAAGGATATTCTAATCTTGTGCTCATTGCTAGAAAGCTATAACATCTTGGTCATGGTTGTAAGTAACTCTGTCTCTAGTTCAAACAATTTAAAATTTGATGATGTTGTTGGTGTTATTTGATGCAACCCCCCTTCTCTCCTAGGGGTTGCATGAAATCCTGGTCTATGATCGTTCAAATACCTGAGTTGGATCATCTCTTCAAGACTCTACTAGCCCCCAAATCAATTCTACATAGGCCCCTTTTCTCCTCAGGCATAGGTCGTACGGAACCTGCGGGCCCTTGTTCTGGTGCTCTTGGAAATTTTAAGCTGGCGGGCATTATATCCTTCTTCTAGCCCCTCTCCACATGCGACCTTGGGATATCACCCAGGGCTTAGCTCCTAAAGCGCTTCAGACTTCAAGATTCAGTCATTTTCACAACAACAAAATCCAAAACCATCGAACTTCAAACCAAAAAATACAACTCACATGAGGATCAACGGTCCCTGCCACTTTCTTAGAGTAATGACCCCCAATTCTTTGGGCTTCGGGAGTTTTGGATTCACCAACTCCACTTTCCTCTGAAGGGTTCTTCCTTCGAATTATGTGGATCTTTTCCACGTGTCCCTCCATTCATCAATGACTCCTATTGATTTCGGCCTTCGGGACTTGTGACCTTTATGACTTTATCCTTCATTTTTTCCCGAAGTATCCTATCACCAAAGTGACAGATCTGACACCACTTGTCCAAGATGCTAAAGGCTAGGATGGGATCTTACCTCTGGATCTTCAAACTACTTCTGGTCAACACTCTTCTTCCCCCTTGCTCTTCCTCTAAAGTCCACGATATGGTGATGCATGTCCTTCCCAAATCGACGGTCACGATGAATTTCACTACTTCGAGCTTCTGGAGTTTTTCACACTCCATGCAGACTTCTCACCGATGTTCTCTCCTTCTAAAGTGTGTGGATGTCCACCATGTATCCCTTCCAGATCCCATAGTCTGGATTTCTTCACCCTTCGCGACTTTGACGATTTTTCTTCTGCTCCACTCAGATCTCCCAGAGCTCTTTCTCATGAAATATTTGATCTTTCGCCACGAGTCCCTTAGGACGATGGACGATTCTAACTAGCTTCCAAACTTTGAGACTTCATCTATCTCACTCTCCCGCACACTTTAAAAGTGGCTAAGTCTCGTACTACTTACCTGGATCAGACGAATATCAATCCACGTGCCCAGATATGACGGATGGGATCTATCTTTCTCCTCTGTGTGATCCTTCTAGTGTCTGGACATGGGATTCGATGGTCCAGATCACTTTCTCTATAGCTGATCTGACGATAGTTGTTGCTCCCCCTCCCAACCTTCTGCTTTCTACTGAATTTGGGAAATTTCAAGTATTCAAAGGCTGTGACCTTTGAACCTCCTACGAGCCCGCTACTTTGGGTGTCATCTATGCTTCTGGGAAAACTATCCCTCCTTGAGATTCACTAACATAATTTTACCTCGACTCTAGTGCCTCATTGTGCTCTCTGTGAAAACTTGCGCTTTCACTTCTGAGCTTGTGTACTTGCTTAGAACTCCAAAAGGGTATCAACCCTCTTCCTTCCTCAGAGGATTTATTGTGCCCTCCTAGCGCTTAACGCTTGTCCTCTTGAGATGTTTTGTGGCTCAAACCTCAAAGGGTCTTGGCCTTCTATTTCTCTGTACTGAGATTTTGTGTGCAAAGGAACTATCCCTCCTGAGATTTGTAAAGTTTAAATACTTTACCTCTGAAACTCTCCTTGTGCTTTCCTAAGTCTTCACATGACGTCTTTGAACACTTTGTCTAAGTGTTGTCCTGGTGCACTCCTTGCACAGGTCTTCCTCCAGAGTCTTGATATCTCTCAGGTTCACTAGTGCACTCCTTGCGTTCGCTCAATGCACACTTGCAGAGCTTCTCCCTACAATCTAAGAAGTTGACTGTCTCCTGGCGCACACTTGTGCTCGCTCAATTCACTCCTTGCAAAGATTCACCCCCATAGTGTTTAGTAACTCTATTTTATTCAACTTTACCAACACTTCAGAATGTGTTGGTCCCATGCACTCTTTGCACTTGTTCAAAGCACTCCTTTCTGAGATTACAGAGTGTTCAAAAACTATGTAGTGTCTTTCTCTGACACTTCTCCCACAAAAATTGAGCAAATTTATCTTGTGCACTCCTTGAACTCACTCAATTACCACCTGGAAGAGTCTTTAGGAGTATTCAACAACTCCGACTATGCTTTCTTTGCACAGTCATTCCTCCAGAGTTTTCAATAACTCCAAGGTTCCTCTTTGTGTCTGAGACTATCCTGGTGTGCCCTCCTAGCATGTTCTCATCTAAATTCAAAGAAAAGTTCATATATGCACTCCTTGCATTGGCTCACAAAGTTTCCAATACTCTGTCATACACTCCTTGCATTTAGCCTAAAGAAACCAGAAATAATCCAACAAACTCACAGACAGAGGATTTTATCTATCCCCACAGATGGAAATCTATCATACACATCTACAACATAAATGAACACATAGATGACATTCATGAAAATACACAAAACACACACAGAATCTTATGTAGGAAAACTACTCTCTTTGTATTAATACAAATGTTTGTACAAAAGCTCGGATTGCAATAGAGTCTCAACTCTTGTGTACAAAATCTGAGACAACAATAGAGTCTCGACTCTCTCTCCTTGGCTCACAATGTTTTTTCATCAACTTTCAGTAGCTCTCAACAAATTTCAGTAGCCTCTTCTGGGCATATGTTAAAATTATTTATACAAGAGGGGCTCATTGATCCTTCCCTCAAAACTATGCTACTGGTGTCTAATCACCATTTACAACACCTTTCTACCGAGGCTTATTACATTGAATGAACATCTAGTTTGAATCGGATCTATATCAACCTACAAATAGCCATTAAAAGAGACTCTAACTACTACCTATACAAAGGCATCAACTCGGCTCTTCCAACCTTACAACATTTAATTTTATTATAATTACCTTGAATTTTTAAAATGAGAGGGAAAAATGAAAGGGTTGGTGGCTCTCCCCTTCTTGAATGCACACTTATATGTTGAATAATTGGTTCTTGCTGAGGTGGAAAGGATGCTCCTACATCATACTCCACTGGTGGGAAAATCATGAGCTCCCTCTCATGGCTCCCTCTGCTCCATTGTTGAAATCCCCCTGGATCCCAAACTCTCCCTTAGAGTTGTCCACCTGCTCCTATGATATGTTGTTGTTCTTGCTGCTACTTCCATGATGATGTGGAAATATTTCCTATGTTCAACCTCTTCTTAATGAAAAATTCCTGTGTTGATCTCAACATCAACCTTTGTATCTCCTTAATCATCTCTTCTAGTTGATCCATTGGCTGGCTCCCTTCATGCTTTCTTCTCTGCTGTATCTCCTCATGCTGATCAAAGGGAAGATCAAGTTGATCTCCCATGATACCTTCTTCTCCTATGGAACTAGCTTGCCACTCTACTGTAGAATCCAATTTTTTAGTCTCCTCACTGAGCTATTTCTCAACTATCTCCTATGACAGACTAACTCCTGTCATCTCCTCTTGTGTTGGTTCAACTTTAGATTCCTCCAATTGCTCCTCAGACTAGCATTCTGCTCCAATCTGCATGATTGTCTCCTGACAATCCTTCTCTAGTTCCTCTGTATTGTTCAACCAATCCTCCAACATCTCCAAGTCCATATCCCACTAAGTGAGAAACTCAATTGTATGCTCCTCTTCTTATGCTGGGGAAGACTTCAGTAACTACTCCTTCTCCTCCTCTAGGAAATTCATACTTGGTTATCCTCCTGCTACATCTACAACACATGTGCTAGACTCTGTTGGGATAGTTGGAAGGAAAATTTGGATTCCCCCAATGATCCTCTAATCCTCTAATCCTCCTCCATCATCTCTCCTTTCTAATATGAAATCTTCACTGGGTTCGTGTCTTCTCCCTTTCCCACCTAGAAAATTGGGATTTCTCCTTTACCATCCTGGCAGTTTATGATATCAACTGATCTCACTTCATTGCCCATCTGGAAATTTGAAAGTTCACCACTACCCTCCTATAATTTTATGAGTTCCTCCATTGATCTCATCTCATTTCCCTCTTGGAAAATTTTAAATTCATCTCTGCCCTCCTGGCAGTTTACAAGATCTCTAATTGATCTCTTCTCCTCCTCATCATTGAGGCTTTCTCCAAATTTTGGTTCACAAATGAAAACCTGCTCCTCTATGTCACTGAGGGTTTCAACTTCCCTAAACCCATTTCAAAATACTGAGTCTGATCGACTCTTTGGGCCCCCTGCTGGAACCCAAATCAAGTTACACGGGCCCCTTTTCTCCTAAGGCGCAGGTTCTATGAAAACCTGCGTGCCCTTTTTCTGGCTCTCTTGGCAATTTTAATATGGAGGGTTCTAGCGCTTTATGCTATCCCCTCTCCACATGTGAAATTGGGCTATGACCCAAGGCTTAACTCCTAAAGTGCTTTGTACATTGGGCTTTGACCATTTTCACAACAACAAACTCCAAAACCTTCGAACTCCGAACTAGCAAATACAACTAGCGTGAGGATCAATGGTCCCTGCCACTTCCTTAGATCAATGGCCCTCAATGCTTCAGGATTCAAGAGTTTTGTCTTTACCAAATCCTCTTTCCTCCGAAGGGATCTTCCTTCGAAGTCCATGGATCTCTGCCACATGTCCCTCTATTCATCAATGACTACTATTGATTTCAGCCTTTGGGAATTGTGACCTTCAGGACTTTATCCTTCAGTTTTCCTTGAAGTGTCCTATCACCAAAGTGACAGATATGACACCATGTGTCCAAGAAGCTAATGGCTAGGATAGGATATTACCTCTAGAGCTTCAGACTACTTCCGTTAAATGCTCTACTTTCCCCCTTAGTCTTCCTCCGAAGTCCATCATCCGGTCACGTGTGTCCTTCCTAGATCGACAATCATGATGGATTTTGCTACTTCGAGCTTCAGGAGTTTTGCACACTCCATGTATACTTCTCACCGAAGTTCTCTCCTTTCGAAGTGTGAGGATGTTTTCCATGTATCCCTTCCAAATACCACGGTCTGTATTTCTTCGCCCTTCACGACTTCAACAATTTTTCTTTTGCTCCATGCAGATTTCCCAGAGCTCCTTTTCACCAACTCTCCGATCTTTCACCATCTGTCCCTCCAGACGTTGAACGATTCAGACTGGATTTGAAACTTTGGGGATTCGGCTATCCGTCTCTCCTATGCACTTTAAAAGGGGTTAAATTGTGTACTACTCACTTGGATCAGATGGATGTCGATCCACATGCCCAGATTTGATGGATGGGATTTGTCTTTCTCCTTTGTGCACTCCTTCTGGTGTCTAGACATGGGATTTGATGATCTAGATCTCTTTATCTACAACTGATATGACGACAGTTGTTAATCCCCCTCCTTAGCTTCTGCTTTCTCCTGAATTTGGGAAATTTTCAAGTAATCAAAGGCTACAACATTTGAAACCCCTGCGAGCCCACTACTTTGGGTCTCATCTATTGTTCTGGGAATTTTATCCCTCCTTGAGCTTTGCAAACATAATTTGACCTCGGGTTTGGCACCTTCTTGTGCTCTATGTGCAAACTTGCACTTTCACTTCTAATCTTATGAACTTACTTAGAAATCCAAAGGGGTCTCATCCCTCTGCTATCCTCAAAGGGTTTCTTGCGCCCTCCTGGCACTTAACGCTCATCCTCCCGAGCTTTTTTATTCCTAAAACCTCAAAGGGTCTTGGTCTTTTGTTTCTCTCTTCTGCGATTTTGTGCACAAAGGCACTATCCCTCCCGAGCTTTGTAAACTTGAAATACTTTACCTATGACACTCTCCTTGTGATTTCCTGAGCCTTCAGATGACGTCTTTCAACACTTTGTCTAAGTGTTGTCTTGGTGCACTCCTTGCGCAGGTCTTCCTCTAGACTCCTAATCTCTCTCAGGTTCACTAGTGCATTCCTTGCATTCTCTCAATGCACACTTCTAGATCTTATCCCTATAGTATAAGAAGTTGACTGTCTCTTGGCACACACTTGCACTCGCTCAATGTACTCCTTGCAGAAATTCACCCCTAGAGTGTTCAGTAAAAAAAATTCTTCAACTTCTCCAACACTTTAGAATGTTTTGGTCCTATGCACTCTTTTCACATGCACAAAGAACTCTTGTTGAGATTATAGAGTGTTCAACAACTCTTTAGTGTCTTCCTCTGACACTTCTCTCACATAAATCGAGCAAAGTTCTCTTGTGCACTCCTTGCACTTTCTCAATGCCCACCTGGCAGAGTATTTCAGAGTATTTAGCAACTTTGGTTGTGATTTCTCTACACAGTCTTTCCTCTAGAGTTTTCAGTGACTCTGAGATTCCTCTTTGAGTCTGAGAATATCCTTGTCTTCCCTCCTGGCATGTTCTCCTCTGAATTCGAAGTAGATTTCATATACGCACTCTCTGTGTTGGCTCACAGAGTTTCCAATACTATGTCATGCATTCCTTTCATTTATCCTAAAGAACCCATAAATAATTCGACAAACTCACAAACAAAGGATTTTGTCTATCCCTGCAGATGTAAATCTATCATACACATCTACAACATAAATGAACATAAAAATAACATTCATGAACATACACAAAATACACACATAATAGTATGCAAGAAAAACTACTCTCTTTGTGTTAATATAAATGTTTGTTTACAATGTGTACAAAAGCTCAGACTGCAACAAAGTCTTGGCTCTCTCTCCTTGGATTAAAATGTTTTTTCATCACCTTTCAACAACTCTAAACAACTTTCAACAACCTCTTCTGGGCATATGTTACAAATCTTTATACAAGAGGCGCTCATCAAGCCTTCCCTCCAAACTACGCTAGTGGTGTCTAATTACCATTTACAATGCCTATCTACTAAGTCTTATTACATTGAATGAACATCTAGTCTGAATAAGATCTAGATCAACCTAAAACTAGACATTAAAGGAGACTCTAAATATTGCCTATACAAAGGCATCAACTTGGCTCTTCTAGCCTTACAACATTTAATTTTCTTTTAATTACCTTGAATTTTTAAAATGAGGGGTCAAAATGAGAGGGTCATCTCCTCTTTCCTTATTGAATGTACACTAATGTGTTGAATAACTAACGCTTGTTGAGGTGGAAAGGATGCTCCTACATCATTATCCTTAGTGAGGAAATGCGACGGAAAAGCACAGGTGAGACATCATGGAATGTATTAAACATGGAGAACAGGGGAAGACAAAAGGATAGAGGAAAGGGCTCAGGGAACCATGGGAATTCTAGGAATGGAAGATCCAAATCCATATTTGGAAATATAGAGTGTTGGAATTGTTGGAAGAAATGACATCTGAAGAAAGACTCCAGAGCTCCAAAGAAACAAAGAGATGGACAACATGAGAAAAATCAAGAATCAAATGTAACATTCTATGTGTTACAAGATGCTTTGATTCTTTATGTAATATTTTTGAGTCTTGGGTAGTATATTCAGGGGCTTCATTTCATGGTACACCCCATAAGAAACATTTTCTAGATATGTTCAAGGTGATTTTGGACAGGTTCATTTGGGTGATGATGCACCATGCAAAATTGTTGGAATGGGAAAGGTAAAAATAAAGCAAAGAATTGGAAACCAATGGTTGATGAAAGAGGTAAGACGTGTTCCAGATCTAAGGAAAAATCTGATTTCAACAGGGCAGTTGGAAAGTGAAGGTTGTATATCCATATTTACAGATAAGGTGTGGAAGGTCACCAAAGGATCATTGGTGATAGCAAAAAGAGAGAAGGTAGGTATATTGTATTTATGTACTGGTAATACTAACTCTTATATCTCTTTATATTCTACAGGAGTGGATACATCACTATGACAGGATAGGCTTGGACACATGAGTGAGAAGGGGATGCAGATACTTCACAAAATAATTTTTTTCTAGATCTTAAACAAATTGATTTGGATTTCTATGATCATTGTGTTTATGGAAAACATAAGAGAGTCATATTTCTCATAGTCGGAAAATAAAATAAGAGTGAAAGGTTAGAGATTATGCATACAAATTTATGGGGATCAGATCAGGTATCATCTCTTGGTGGATCTCGTTATTATGTTACTTTTATTGATGATGCAACTAGAAAAACTTGGGTTTATTGCATTCGAAAAAAATATGATGTTTTTGATATTATTAAGAAATGAAAAGCATTGGTTCAGAATGAGACGGAAAAAAGGTTGAAGTGTCTCAGATAAAAAAATGGAGGGGAATATTGCAGCAAGGATTTTGATGATTATTTTTCATACCATGGGATTCGTAGAGAGAAGATAGTTCCAAGAACACCACAAGAAAATGGTGTGTCAGAAAGGATGAATATGACAATCATGGAGCGTGCAAGGAGTATGAGATTGCATGTTGGTTTTCCCTAAAAGTGCTGAGCAAATGTTGTAGATAATGTTGTTTACTTAATAAACATAGGACCTTCAATCTCTTTGGATGGTATAATTCTTGAGGAGGCATGGACATGTAAAAAGGTAAACTATTCTTATTTGAAGACTTTCGGTTGTGAATCATTTGTCCATATTGATAAAGAAAATAGAACAAAGCTTGAGGCAAAATCCAAGAAGTGTACCTTTATTGGATACATTGTTAATGATTTTGGTTATCTCTTATGGGAGTATGAAAATAAAAAAATCATTCGGAGTAGAGATTTCATATTCAATGAGAAGGTCATGTACAAAGATAAGTTGCAGGGAAAGAAATAGGAAAAAGAAAAACCAAAATACATAGTGCTGGATGAGATCACTGAAAAAGAAATTCCAAAGGTAACCGAAAATCATAATGTACAACGAAAGTATCAACAGAAACCTCAAAATCCTTCAAGTGTTGTTAGAATATCTACTAGGTTAAGTATATCCCCTAAACGATACTCTCCTTCATTGTATTATTTATTGGTGATTGATTCTGGTGACCCAAAATGTTATGAATAGGCAATGCAGGTAGACACCAAAAAGAAGTGGGAGCAAGGCATGGAAGAGGAAATGGATTCCTTGGTAAATAACTAGAATTGGGACTTGGTTCAGTTGCCTGCAGGAAAAAAAGCATTGCAAAATAAATGAGTTTACAAGTTGAAGGAAGAAGATGGAGGGGAAAAATGGTACAAGGCTAGACTTGTTGTAAAGGGGTTTGCACAAAAGAAAGGTATAGATTTTGATGAAATATTTTCTCTTGTTAAATTGAGTTCAATTAGGACTATCTTAAGTCTTGTCATAGTAGAAGAATTTCATCTTGAACAATTAGATGTAAAAACAACTTTTCTCCATGGGGATTTGGAGGAAGAGATTTATATGCAACAACCACAGGGGTATGAGGTCAATGGGAAGGAGAATTTGGTATGCAGGTTGGAGAAGAGATTGTATGGCCTAAATAAAGCTCCAAGGAAGTGGTATTTGAAGTTTGATAGGTTTATGAAAGAACAAGGTTATAGTAGATGTCATTTTGATCATTGTTTTATTTTAAAAGTCTAGAAAATGGAATTTATATTATCTTGCTATTGTATGTAGATGACATGCTTGCTGCAGGTTCTAATATTCAGAATACAAATGTTCTCAAGAATAAATTAGTTAATTCATTTGCAATGAATAATTTGGGTGCTGAAAATAAAATCCTTGGTATGAGAATAACAAGAGACAGGTGTTGACGATTAAAAAATGTCAACGAAGTTTCGCTCACAAAGTGTTGCTAAAGCCTATTATTATAAAAACTAAATATTACTAGTAGGTGGGACCCCTTGAACTATTGTAGAGAAGATCTGTTCATTTTTTATGTTGAGATGATGTGCAACACAACTCACATGGTTGATGAATATCTTGTTGGTATTGGTTATAAATCGAGCTTATGAAGGGTTGATTCCTTATGTTACTACAACCTATGCTATTCATTAATGTCATTACTGTATGTTCTTATCACACCTTCATAACCAATATGTTAGTGAAATTATATGAAAGGAAAAATACTATAACAAAGGAAAAGAAAAGGGAACTAGTTCTGCAATACCACATGCGAATAAATTGAAGGAAATGAGAAACAATTTCTAGGGGAAGATTTTAAATCTATCCTAACTATACTACATGCATGAAAAGACTTGATGATTATTGCTAAACCTTAGCTAGAAAGTAAATGGTTATGAATTTTTTATTGAATTACATGTTTAATATGCATATGGTTGAAATGTTAGTGGCGCATTTGGCAAGGTGACAATGCTAATGGTCATGCAATGGTTAATGGAATTATGTGGCCGATATACATATGGTATGTTTGGATAGATTGAATGTCGGTGGCTCATTTGATAAGGTGGTGAACGTTGATGGTTAGGCGATTTTGTTTGAGTTATATGATGTGAAATGGGATATGGAGATCGCGCTACTAGATTTTAATGTGGTGATGGTTTTGATACATGCTTGATTAATCGTGTTAATGGAGAATTTTTTGGCATGTACTGTTGAGTTAATGAGATGTGGGTGGAGGCGACGTGCATTTACTGCATGTCACCTTTACTCTTCCTATTGGCCACCACCCTAGTTGGGCTATTGTTCAATCTTGTTGTTGTGTTATGCTCCGAAATTTTAGCAAGGAGGAACCACTCGGCTAGCTCTCATTTTAAGGAATTTGATTAACAGACATGTCCTTTTTTTTGGCCATTCGTGACTCCCCTCTAGTTATGAAATTATTAGTGGCTCAGGTGTATGGGTTTGTGTTTTCCCTGAGCATTGCAACTATGTGAAATTTTGGAAATTTTGGTTCTTCAATGAAGAGTGGATGGTTCTTCTTGTAATACTTTTGAGTT
>ML809677.1:23932-43104 GCA_009831015.1 Picea engelmannii | reverse complement strand
TGAACTATGGTTTGGAAGACCTGCTTCAATCAAGCATTTTAAAATATTTGGGAGTAAATGTTATATCAAGAATAATGACGAAAATATTGGCAAATATGATTATAGGACAGATGAAGGTATCTTCTTGGGTTATGCTACAAACAATAAAGGGTATAGATGTTACAATAAGAGACTGCATAAACTGGTGGATTGTATAGACATAAAAGTTGATGAAGAAATCTCGATCAGAAATATAAATAGTTCTGAACCAAGAACAAAAGATATAGTTGAAGATGAAAATGAACAGGTCCAAGGATCAGAAAGAGAAGAATTTGAATCAGATGAAGATACAAATTCTCAGGCTGACATAAATCAACAGAAAGAAGAAAAAACACCTCTCAGAATTGTTAAAAAGAATCATCCTGAAAATTAGATAATTGGAGATATAAATAAAGGAGTTCAGACAAGAAGGAAATTAATTAAAGATTTAGAACAGTCTCATGTTTCTTTTTTATCTATGATCGAACCTAAAAAAATTTATGAAGCCAGTCAACATGATGATTGGATTAGATAAATGAGTGAAGAGCTTGATCAGATTGAAAAGAACAATACTTGGGAGCTTGTCCCTAGACCTGAAGATAAGAATGTAATAGGTTCCAAATGGGTGTTCAAGAATAAAATGAATGAAAAAGGGCAAGTTGTTAGAAATAAAGAAATACTGGTCTGTAAAGGGTATGCACAAGTTGAAGGTCAAGAATTTGATGAAACCTTTGCACTAGTGGCAAGATTGGAAGCCATCATAATGTTTCTTGCCTATTCATGTCATAAAAACTTTAAAGTTTATCAGATGGATGTTAAGTCAACATTTCTTAATGGAGATCTAGAGGACGAAGTATATATGCAGCAACCTGAAGGATTCTCATTGACAGATAATCCTAATTATGTTTGTAAGCTGAAGAAGGCCTTATATTGACTAAAACAAGAACCACGAGCTTGGTATTATAGACTAGACAAATTTTTACAAGAAAAGGGGTTCAAGAAAGGTACTGTTGACAGTAACCTTTACATTAAGTATGAAGGTGATAATTTACTAGTTGTTTTGGTTTATGTAGATGATATTATTTTTGGTTGTACTAATGAATCATCTGTCCAGTGATTTGCTAACTCTATGCAAACAGAATTTGAAATGTCCATGATAGGAGAACTGTCATATTTTCTTGGCTTACAAGTAAAACAAAGTTTTGCAGGAATATTTATTTCTCAAGAAAAATATTTGAAAGAGATGTTGACGAAATTTCAGATGGAATATTCCTCTCCAGTTAGCACACCTATGGTGGTTGGTTGCAAGCTCAGTAAAAATGATGTTTCACCGGATGTTGATCAAAGGACATATCGCTCTATGATAGGCAGTCTTCTGTACATCACAACATCCCGTCCTGATATAATGAAAGTTGTTGGAATGGTAGGTCGTTATCAGTCTACTCCTAAACAAAGTCATTTAGTATTTGTCACAAGGATATTGAAATACTTGAAGGGGACAATGAATTATGGTCTGTGGTATCCCAGAAATCAGAATTTCCAGTTAACTACTTATTCAGATGTAGACTAGGGAAACTGTGTTGATGAGAGAAAAAGTACTAGTGGAGGAGAATTATTTATGGGTGACTCATTAGTAGCATGGCTCAACAAAAAGAAATGATCTATTTAATTGTCAACTACAGAGGCAGAATATATTGCTGCTGCTACTTGCTGCACACAAATTTTGTGGATGATTCAAACTCTTGCAGATTTGAAGGTGACTTACACTGAACCCATTTCAATTCACTGTGATAACACCAGTGCCGTTAGTGTCTCTAAGAATCCATTTCTTCATTCCAAGACTAAGAATATTCCATTAAAGTATCATTTTCTCAGAGAACAAGTTACAAACAAAATTGTTCAGCTGAATTGTATTCCATCTACAAAACAGATTGTTGATATTTTTACTAAACCATTAGCAGCAACCCCTTTTGGATATCTTTGTCAAAAGTTGGGGGTTATAATTTGTTGTGTCTAATCTGTTTAACTAGTCAGGGGGAGTACTTATTGAATCTATGCTCATAGTTGACAAGGGGAGTATGTACTGCAACAACTCAGGGGGAGCATTTCTTTGACATTGATGTCAAAGGGGGAGAAAGTGTGATGATTTCAAGATTAGAGTATATGTTACAGTGGCATTGTCACAGTGGTATAGTTGCATGCTTTTCATGATTTTAAGATGTTTCAGTGGTGCAGTTACATCATGGGGTTGCCATCAGTGCCAAAGGGGGATATTGTTGGCATGTTTTCAGATAGAAGGCAGAGTATGATGGTTGGCATGTTTAACAGGCAGAGTATTCTTTTCATTGATGGCAAGATCAAAGTATTCATGTCATTTATGGCTTCGATGGAAAAATAGGAACAAAAGATAAGTTCAGGAAGACCAGCAGCGCAACAATGATCGAATGACAATATCAAAGTGTTGGTCAAACTCCATTTCATAGTTTTGGCTATCAGGATTTCGGATATCGGGAGATAGAAATGTCAAGGATCATTACAAAAGGAGTCATGAACTCACGATATGCGAAATAGTGAAATATCCTCAGCCGTCATATCAAGGATTGATTTGAACCGTTGATCAGGCATGACAAAGGCCTGTAAAGTTTGATAAGATCTGGATCATTGGGTCCATAGGACATGTGGTGAAAGATCGTCATTTTGCTAACTGGGAAGTCAAAGGAATGAGGTTCCCTAACCTCTTGAATTCACAAATTGTGAAACCCCAATGTAAACTCCATTTCATAGTTTTGGATATCGGGACTTTGAATTGTCAAGAACACTGAACAATAAGAATGTCAAAATCGTGAAATTCAAAATGCCGAAACGCCAAAAGGAAAAACTCTGAAATCCTGTCAATTGTCCATCTCAGGGGGTTATGTGAGTCGTTCGATCACTTCAGAGTTTCAGAAATTGGAAGATGGAGATGTCAAGAACTCGTACCATAGGAGTCTAGAAGTCGCGAACCCCGAAATCGCGATATGTGAAATCGTGAAGAGATCTGATCCGTCAAATCATCTAGAGTGTGGATCGTTGATCCGACTCCATTTCAGAGCTTCGGATATCGAGACATGGAGCGTCAAGAAACTCTACCACACGAAATGCGAAGTCCCAAAATGTTGAAATGCGAAATGTGAAAAACATTTCTTTGTGTAGACCTTGATCACAGCCATTGGTCACATCAGTGAGAGATAGAGGAAAAGATCTATAGCAACCAATATCCTCTTCAGGGATCATGACATGGAGTGTCGAGACACTTTTTCACACAAATCCTGAAATGTCGAAGAGAGGAATGTCGAAATGAATGAAATACTAATAAAGTCATCCAACAGTGCAGGTGAACTTGAATATGATCGGAGGGATAGTGCTCCATCTCACAGTTATTTGAACAGTTAGAAATATGTTAGCAAAATTGATTTATGATTCTTGATCTTTTAACGTTTTTGTAGCTGAGACGTTTTTTTTGGTTGAAGATAATTTGAGGTGTAACGAACGTCGGGGTTGTAAAAAAAAGAAGAACATAGAGATTGTGGATCTGTGGCTGTTCGAACTGGAAAAATGAGTTGAACTATAGAATTGAAAAAATACAGAATGTACAGAGTGAAGAAAATCTCAGATAGAAGGAACAGAGGTTGAACAGAAAATAAAAGGTGGAGAGAGAAAAATGCGCACATATCAAAAGGGATGAGAAGGACAGAGAAATAATAGATAGACAGAGACAACAAGTCAAGCCAAATATGTACAGAGAAGAAGAGTAGTGTAGCAGAGAATAATTGCAGAACAATGAAGAAGTGGTAAGAATTGATTTATCTGTGTGTTGGTTATTTAATCATTTATTTTTAGCAAGGGTGGTAGGGAGGTGCTAGGGAGGACCGTTGTCCTCAGAGGTTCAAGTGAGTGCTTGAACAAAGGGAGTAGTAGCTTCCATCTGGTTGCAGCCAGAGAATTTTTAGGGAGGCAGGGTGGTGCAAGGGAGAACATTTGTTCTCTGTTATACAGGTTGGAGCCTGTGTAACTGGAAGTAGGTGCTTTCATCTAGTTGGTGTTGGAATACTCAGGGAGTTGGTGCTTCCTTCTAGTGGGTGCTAGAGAAATCAAGGAGTTGGTGCTCTCAACAAGTTGGAGCTTGTAAAACAGAGGTAGTAGCCTCACATTGAGTTGGTTCTCAATTATAGATGATGTACAAAACTTAAAAGACTGCCTATCATTTCAAAGAAGAAGAGGTTTTCTGCCTTTATGGTTTTCCTCGTGAAAAATATGTCTCTTTGTATATCTTATGGTTGACTGATGCTCATTAATTATGCTATTTATATACTATATGATACTGATGATCACTTGAATAAAGTTTAAGAATTGTTTAATAGACTAAAATTGTTTAAGCACAGTAACAAGTAATTCACCCCCCCCCAACCCTCTCAGTTGTCTTAGTAATTTCAATACAGTATTCTCAATAGTGATATACATTTTACATGGCATCAAGATACACATCTTGCTGAACCTATCCACTAAAACATACAAATAATCGTGAACCCCTCTGGTCATTGGTAAACCCCCTACAAAATCCATGGAAATACTTTCCCATGGATGGGATAGAACATGAAGTGGTGAGTATAGCCCCGATTTTCTATTAGTGAGATTACAAGTAGAACACATCACACACCCCTTTACATATTTAGTTACAATTGCGTTCATTTGAGGCCAGTAACAAAACCTATGAAAATGAGCCATATTTTTTCCTACCCCAAAATGCCTAGACACAAGAGAAGTATGAGCTTCTTGTATCACATGAACTCGTTCACTTGTAGGAATACATAGCTTCCCAAGATGATAGAGTAACTTTCCCTGCAGACAATTTTTCTCTACCTGTGCACCATGGGTTAGCTTCTCATATACTTCTTTAAAATCTTCATCAATGGCATATTGTTCTACATAAATATCATGAGATAAAGAAGTATTCTACAAAATAATAGAAGCAACAATAGGAGGTCTAGAAAGCATATCAGCTACCTTGTTACTTGTACGGTTCTTGTACTTGATTACCAAATGAATTTTTTGTAGAAAACCCATCCATCTGTAGTGTCATTATTGTTGTAGTTTGGTCTGTTCCTTGAGATACTATAAGGGATGGTGATCTGTATGTATAATTTATTTCCTTCCCTAATATGTGATGCTCCCATTTCTTTACACTTTGAACTAATGCATACAACGTTTTATCATATGTACGATAGTTAACAACAACTTGGTTAAAATTCTCAGAGTGGTAACATATAGGCTTACAATATTGCATCAATACTGCACCCATGTAATATTCACTGGCATCTGTCTCGATCTCAAATGACTGTTGAAGATTTGAAAGTGATAATACTAGTGTATTACTGATCTTCTCCTTCGAAATGTTGAAATCATTTTGTTTCTTTCCTTCTGGCACTGAAAAGTGTTCTTCACACTGGTTAATGCATGCAAAGGATCTGTTATAAAGGAGAAGTTGGGAATGAATCTCCTCCAATAATGGACAACACCCAAGAAGATTTGGACTTCAGTCACACTTTTTGGCTCAGGACATCTTACAATTACTTCAATTTTGGAAGGATCAATCTTCAATTGTTCTCCTCCCACAATATGACCTAAGTATACAAGTGCGGTATTTCCAAATTCATATTTAGACATTTTTACATATATTTTTCCCTTTCCAAAGTATCCAATACTTGTTTTACATGCCTCACATGTTCACCCCAAGTCCCGCTAAAAACAAGAATGTCATCTAAATATACAGTCACAAAGTCATCCATGAAAGGCCTGAATGCATCATTCATCACACGCATGAAAGTTGTCGAAGCATTACAAATCCCAAATGACATAACTAACCATTCAAAAAATCCTTGTTTGGTTTTAAAGGAATTCTTCCATGCATCCTGTTCTGCAACCCCGATTTGATGATATCCACTGTGAAAATCCAACATAGTGAAATAAACAACATTCTTCAACTGATCAAGTAAATCATCTATGTGAGGAAGAAGGAATCAATTTTTTAAGGCTCAGTAATCGACACACATTTTCCATGTGCCATATTTCTTTGGCACCATCACAATCGGAGAACCACAAGGCGATGAACTGGGCATGATGACCCCTTGATCCAATAATCCCTGTACCTACTTCTTGATCCCTGTCATATCCATAACTAAAATCTTGTACATGCCCACATTAGGAAGAGGATAATCTTGCTGAAGATGTATCTCATGTTGGATTTCCCTCTTAGGAGGTAATCCATATGGTTCTTGAAAAATATCATCATACTTAGAAACAATATCAATTAATTCATTTTTATGAGATGGATCACACCCCTAGAAAGCGTCGGATGCACCGACATATTTCTCTTTGACGAACATGAGTACATATCTCTTATTAGTGGTTATGAGTCTTTTCGTTTTCCCTACACTAACAAGTGTTGTATTTACCCTCATTTTGTGAGATCTAACAATATATTCCACTCCCCCTTTGGTAAGGTGGTATTTGTTCTCTTGATGAAATAAGACTTCTTTTATGTCATAAACATAAGGACTCCCCAACACTATGACACATTTATCAAGCGGTACAACATCCAAATTTACTTCATCAATCAACTTTGAAGCAATAGCAAATCTAAGCCTACATTGTTTGGTGACATCAATGTTTTCTTTGTCACATACCCAACCAAGAGGGTAAGGATTTGGATGTGGTTTCGTTACAAGACCGATCTTCTTAACAAGTGCTTTAGATATTAAGTTTACTTGGGAATCCAAGTCAAATAATGTATCTATCTTAGTATGTTTAGATACAAATCGTATATGAAATAGCCCATTCCTCTTTTGTTCATCAATATGAGATTCATCATTGGAACTTGAAATAGCATGAATAGATTCTTTACCTTGTACTCCAGCCATTGTGATCATTCCTTCATATCTTGATTCAGAACCAAGATCTTGCTACACTGTAGCAACGGTCTTCGTCTTCCCCTTTCCCCCGAACTGTTTTGGTTTCTTTTCTGGATGTAGTTTCCAACAGTGTTCTTCATTCTGACTGTTCTTCTTTCAATGAGTGCACGATGGTTTTCCTCCTTCTCTAGTTATTGTGGCGGTCTTCTTGTCCTTCCTCTTGAACTTCTTTAAATTCTTGTTTGGGAAATTAAAAGGTTTCTTCATGGGATCTTATTGAACATGTTTCCCCCTGTTCTCTAGGTGAGTGGTTTGCACACAAGCCTCGTCAAAACTAGTGGGGTTAAACAAGAGAAAAGTATGACAAATATAATTGTGAAGTGTGCCAATATACTTCATTAAAGTTCCATAAGAATCCAAAGGAATATTCAATGCTAGAGATTTCTTCCTAAATTCTTCTATGAAACTTTGTACAGTCTGACTTTTACTCTGTCTCAACGTTTTCCATTCCATCATTGATTTATGTAAATACCCTAATGGATAGAATTGCTTCCTTATTGTTTTTTTAAATCCCAACCATGAGGAAAGAATATTACCACACTTACTTATTTCCTGTAGCTTTCTCTCCCACCATATGAGAGTGGTGCCTTCCAACCAAAGAGAATCCAGTTGCACTTTAACTTCCTCTTCGTCAATATGCTAAACTTGGAAATATACTTCAACCTATCAGATCCAATTGTCTAACTTTCTAGGATTATCATCTCCATTAAACATAGGCAAAGAACACTTTACATCAAGATTTAATAATGGTTTCTTAAAATAGGATTTATGGTTAGAATGTTGAGAGTGATGAGAATTTCCAGAGGAAGAAGAAATAGAACTTGAAGGTGAAGATGGAGGCTCAGGAGGATCTCCTCCAGCCCCTTGGTTTACCGAAGCATCATCATCTGGTGCTGCTTCCTTTTTCTTACCTTTATTCTTCATCCTCTTCTTGTAATCTCAATACATGTTCAACCATTTCTGACATGCGATAAAAGGCCAGGTGAAATTGTTTATCCTTTTCATCGTGCTTGTCCTCTTCTGCCATCTTCTTCCTTCCGGATGCACGACCAAATTTGGGATTGAAAGTATTAAGAGTTCCTTGACCCTACTTATTCTTGTCCCTAGTAAGAATTCATACTCAACAATTCAAGTCAAAGATGACTGCTTTGATACCAACATGATCCGGGATCTTTTCGACAGGTGACTTATTAAAGAACTGTATTAAATGAGTATAAACAAAAGTACACCATAAAGAAGGAAAATATCAAAATGAAAGAGACAAAATCATGCAATATGAACACAAAGAGCTTGATAACGGAGTTCATCCCTAGTGTACTATGTCTTCAGGTCATGCTCTCAAATGGGTAAGTATATTTATTAACTCCACAAAATAATTGGGCAAAATACATAAGTATACCTCATTATGGAGTTAACCCATAGAAGCTTTTCTCAGATCAGAAAAATAACACCACCACTATGTTCGTGGAATTGTTTTACCTAAGAATTATTGTCTCCATGCCTCAATTCGAGTCGGACACTTTCTGGCCCAAGAGGCACCCTTGCCCCAGTTTGCATGCCACTGCTCCTGCAATAAATGCTAAAAAATCTCGAAATACATGTAGAATATTGAAAATTGTACCCAAATCTATACTGTACAGATGCACCCTGGTCTCACATGCCTCTCTCATCTCTTGTTGTCCAATGCATTGGTTGAGCCCCCTTTAAATAATATAATTCAGACAATTAGAAATAAAGAGACAATTGGTGTGGTGGTTAGCGACACTAAATTTAGAGCATGGATTGGTGGAGGTCCCGTGATCTAATCCCATCGACACCCCTTTTAATAAATAGTTATAATGAAATTTTGGCGTGCTAATCTAAAACTGGCGGGCAACCACTAAACTGGTGGAATTGTAACTTATTTGGCAAAGAATATGGTAGATCCCTTGCTATTTGTAGCAGACGGTTTAGCGGGTAGTTACATTTGGTGGTGGAGGAATATTCCCATAAAATGGCAGAACCACTGCCATATTTGGCAGGGTATTTTAATATATCTATATATATATATATATATATATATATATATTGGTCATGGAGTGTCATTGTGCATTTTAGGGGTGCCACGTGGTGCCTTCCTATTGGGGCAAGTGCCATCCTCTAATTTTTCCACCTGTGAGGGATGATGTCACCTCAAACACATGGCGCCTTCTGGATGGTGCCACGTTGCATCACCTGGGGGTGCCACATGGCACTTTTTTACTGGTTCATGTGGTGCCCTAAAAAGTCTAAATTTGAGTGACACATGGCAGCCTCTGGTTCTTCAACATGGCATGCTGACATCATGTTGATTTCATCATGATACATGTCACCCTCTACACTTTCCATGTAGGTTGTATGGACATTGACGTCATCTGTATTGATGCTGACATCAGTAGTACAGATGCTAACTCATCCCTGCTAACTGGGCTAGGTTGAACAAAACTTTGATTGCTTATATATTTCATTCTATAACTCTGTTTGACGAGTCGTTTACACTATTACAAATATTGCGATGTTCTCTTCGTGATTATGACATTTTCACCAAGTTTTAGGAACTTTGAATGTTTTCCCTTTTCTGTCTGATGAAGCCATTCTGAGCGTTCTAATTTGCTTTTGTGCATTCTGAGTTGTTCTTAACCTTCTCTGGATCCTTTTTGGATCACTACTCATACCTAATACTTCATTCTATGTCTCAGGCTCCATGCTTGTCTTGGGATATGTGTGTCTCGAGATATATGTGTCTCAGGATCCATTCCTAGTATTAAATAGGCCACAAACCCAACTAAGGCTCGCACCTTGGGGAGCCAATGCCATCCACATCAAAATTGTCCGTGTGGAATCTTTGACATAAAATGTTCCTTGGGAGAGTCAGTTAAGACATTGGATTGTGGGGGTAGAGGTCATGACTTCAAGCCCGTGGACCTCTCAACCATCGACGCTTTTGTTATAACTATAATTTATATATAGTATGGTTTGTTTGTTTATCCATTGGAATATGTTTCGTTATCCCCACGAACTTTGGGTTATAGTTACATCAGATCCATGTATACCAAGGGTCGAGGGCTTAGGCCTCAACTCTTTTTCCAACTGACATAACATTTAAACAACTTTAAATAGATTTGATGCCACATACAATTAAGTCCTAATTGCACGGTGTAATGGTAATTCGTTTCCATTTCTTGTATGAGGTCAAGGATTCAATACTTGTTGATCCACCGTAAGTTTGATAAAAAAAACCATAAAGGTCCAATAGTAGATTTCCACGTGGAAGTCTCTCATTGGTCCACCTATGCCAACCTTTTCCATGTGTTGGGTGCTAATTCGACCATTAATACGGTATGCCTTATCACCTTCATAGTCAACTTCATATTATTCCATGTGGTGCTTCCCCATCATCATCGTATGGCCTGTATGATCATGCCATGTGTCACCCTTCCAGTGGTCACATGTGTCACCTTGACTTTGACTTTGACCTTTTTCCTATCTTGACCAAAACTTTAACCATCCATGAATTTTTCATACGAATTCTATTTGAGGCAATTTTTGCACCATTAGAAATCTATCGCTGAGATATATGCAATGAATTCCTCTTCGATAAAATTTGAGACACTCACATTTTGAGCATTTCTCGATCCTCCTGGACCTCTATGAGTGTTATGAATCTTCCCAAACCTCTGTGAGAATTCCAGATACTCCTGTATCACACCTTCCCACTAAAGAACTTTTGGTGCTCCAAAAGTATGAATATTTTAACAACTTAGTGATGATAACGCTTATTCATTCTTCCACCTTATTGAAATTATCTTATTCAATAACTTAGTGATGATGAAGCTTCTTCACTCTTCCATCTTGTTGAATATTCTGGGACTAAATATTTTATCTTGGATCTTGGATTTTAGATCAGTGTACTTTTGTCTGTTTCTATGGAATATGGATATGACTCTGCCTATTTGGAAACTGGTGCTAATTAAATATAGATTTGATTCTGGCTCATTGATTCCTTCATAACAAAAATCTACACATTGAATCTCTACAATATCTGAATCTAAATCCTGTACTCAACATCCACTCCCATTTCCTTCTCTATTGAAAATAGTCTATCTCAAAAATCATGAAACCAAGTCGAATGCTGATCTATTCCTTTCCCATTTGGATTCATTGTTCTTGTACTGATGATGTATGTATCTATAGGAGTCTCTGAATGAATTCCTTGTCCATTTCCTCTCTCCTTCCCTGAAAGAAACTTGATACATATTCTCAGTATTTGTTGTATTGTTTGACCTGCTTCTGCTCAAGGTATACATCTATACTAACATGACATAATATCTTTGAGGTGATTATAACATACATATTCACAAGTATATACCTCTTATCTCTACCAACTCTAGGAATATTTACACAACTTCGATGCTCTTCTCGCTCTCAATCTACATGTTCCCATTTCTTGCATCATTTTGTTCATTCTCCTTCGGTACTTCAGAATAAGAATGTTAAATTATACAATTCAATCCATATGCATTTATTTAGATAATAATAAGACAATTACAATTATCTTCACTTCTCTCGAAAGGATTATAAATCTATACAAGATCCCTCTCACTCTTGAAAATTGATAAGGTGTCTATATACAAATCTCACAGGAGTCCTCTCACTCTTGAAAGTTGATAAGGTGGCTATATAGAAATATTAAAAGACTCCTCTCACTCTTAACATTCTATAATGAGTGGATTACAAACCTTCTAATACAACAAGATAGATAGATTTAGAAGGTATCTACATATGCATATTAACTTGCAATTTACAAATATACATATTTACAATGAAATATTTTTTGATAGATTTTTTTCTTCATGGACTCAGTATTCCAATTGTACTGGAAGGAGTCTCACAACTTCCTATATCTAACAATTCCTCTGACATTGATGTTGAATATGACATTGAATCTAAGGTTGAATCTAGGAAACCATTGGACCCAATTATGGGTCTTCCCAATAACCTATATAACCTCTCCTTTTGAACACCAAGCACTACTGTTGTGACTTGAGTATCTTCCCTTGAATACACAAGTACCTACCCATCCTAGAATGTGATTGCATATCCTTGATCTTCAAAAGATGTAATTCAAAGTAGGTTTACTTTAAAATATGGAACATATAAAATATGCTCTATTCCCATAAATCCTCTCAAATCGAGCTGGAATCTGAATCAAGAATTCGAAGCAGAACAAATGATGATGTGTTTATTATCCAAAACCTTATTAATGATGAATAAATTGAATAATGTTGAGTTAACACAACACAAAATAAAAGAAATCAAATATACAAGATTTGATGAAAAAATTACTACATCTTCGAGTTCCCCTTTAAAATGGTGAGACTGCTTCAAATGTCAAAATTGCAATACAAAATGGACTTACAAAGCCAAATTTGAATTAACTCTTCAATTCCATTTCTCAAACTTAGTGTAGATTTTACCATTCAATTCCTTGCAAAATTCTAAGAAAAATGAGTATAAACTTGACCATATTCTGAACTGGGTCACGTTTACCCTCTTTACACACCAAATGATGCATTGTGGCACTCATTAATTACAATCTGGACTAATACTTTCATAGACATTGTATTATCACAAAAATGAAATCACCATCATATTCCTCTTGAGAAAACAAGACTAATGAATATAAACATGCCTATGTTTCAACATGATACTCCATGGTAGGAACATCTAGACAATGTCATGGCTAGGCAACTCATGGCATGCATTGTTCATACCTCTTACTTAGTACTTTGTGTTGGGATCTATTCTTGTCTTGGGATGTGTGTGTATGGGGATCCATTCCTAGTCTTAAATATACCACAGACCAAACCAAGGCCCACACCTTGGGTAATCGATGACATCCACATCAAAATTGTCCGTGTGGAATATCTTACATAAACTTCCCCTTGGGAAAGTTGGTTAAGACATTGGATTATAGGGGTAGAGGTCATGGGTTCAAGCTCGCAGACCTCTCTCCCATCGGGGATTTTGTTATAATTATAACTCATATATAGTATGGTTTGTTTGTTTATCCATTGGAATATGTTTCGTTAGCCCCACAAACTTTGGGTTATAGTTACATTGGATCCATATATACCAAGGGTCAAGGGCTTAGGCCCTGACCCTTTTTCTAGCCGACATAATATTTAAAAAACTTTAAATAGATTTGATGCCACATACGGTTAAGTCCTAATTGCGTGGTGTAATGGTAAATCATTTTCATTGCTTGTATGAGGTCAAGGGTTTGATCCTTGTTGATCCAACATAATTTTGATAAACAAAAACCATAAAGGGCCAATGGTATAATTCCATGTGGAAGTCTCTCATTGGTCCACCTATGCCAACCTTTTCCATGTGTCAGATGATAATTGGAACATTTGTGTGGTATACATTGTCACCTTACCAATCAACTTCACAGTATGCCACGTTGTGCCTTGTGGTGTTTCCATGTTATCATCATATGGATTGTATGGTAATGTCACATGTCACATGTCACCCTTTCCTAACTTGACCAAAACTTTGACCAGCCATAACTTTTTCATACAAATTTAGTTTGAGGTGATTTTTGCACTGTTAGAATGATATCGTCGAGATCTACATAATGAATTCATTTTCAATAACATTTTATACGCTCAATTTTTTATCATTTCTGGATCCTACTAGACCTATGTGAGTGTTTTGGATCTTCCCATGCCTCTATGAGCGTTCTGGATACTCTTGGATCACACCTTCCCACTGAAGAACATTTGGTCCTCCAAAAGTATGAATATTTCAAAAACTTAGTTATGATAACTCTTACTCACTTTTCCACCTTAATGAAATACTCTTATTTAGTAACGCAGTGATGATGAAGATTCTTCACTCTTCCATTTTGTTGAATATTATGGGACTAGAGCTTTCATCTTGGATATTGGATTTTAGATCAATGTACTTCTATCTACTTCTCTGGAATATGGATATGAATCTGGTTCTTTGGTAACTAACAATATTTAAATATAACTCTGGTTTTGGCTCATAGACTACTTCATAAAAAAATTCTGCTCATTGAATCTCTGCAATATCTTAATCTGAATCATGTACTCAACATCCACTCCCATCTCCTTCTCTACTGAAGATAGTATATCTCAAAAATCATGAAACCAAGTCGAATGTGGATCTATACCTTTCCCATTTGGACTCATGTTCTTGTACTATTGATGTATGTATCTGTAGGAGTCTCTGAATGAATTGCCTGCCCATTTCCTCTCTCCCGCCGTAAAAGCAAATCGAAACATGTTCTCAGTAGTCATTGTATTGTTTGACCTGCTTCTGCTCAAGGTATACATCTATACGAACATGACATAATATATTTGACATACTTATAGAATACATCTTCACAAGTATATACCTTTTATCTCTACCAGCTGTAGGAAGATTTACACAACTTCAATGTTCTTCCCACTCTCAATCTACATGTTCCCATTTCCTACATCCTTTTGTTCCTTCTCCTTCGATACTTCAGAATAGTAATGTTAACTTAGAGAATTCAATCCATATGGAATTATTTAACTAATAATAGGACAATTTCAATTATCTTCACTACTATCGAAAAAATTATAAATCTATACAAGATCCATCTCACTCTTTGAAATTGATATGGTGGCTATATACAAATCTTACAAGACTCGTCTGACTCTTGAAAATTGATAAGGTAGTGTTAGCGATATTTATTGTAAGGGGGTTAGATTGCAAAGCGATGGGTTAAAACCCACTTGTCCTAAGTTTTGGGCGCTATGCGTCTGTGTTAAGCAGGAATCAATTTTGGACGGCTGGGATTTGCACGCCCGGATCAACGGCGCACAGCGAATTCCGGACCCCCCCTGCCTTCCGACCTTTAAGTCGGGGCGGGGTCCGGAATCGCAGGCGCAACTCTCCAATGGTCCAGATTGGCACGCCCGGATCAACGGCGATAATGACCATTCCGGACCCCCCCTTCCTTTCTACCTTTAAGTGGAGGGGNGGGGGGGTCCGGAATCGTGAGCGCAACTCTCCGACGACCACGATCGAGGAGTCCGGATAAACGGCTCATGGATGGCCTCATCCCTCTCAGCTGCCCTGCCTTTAACCCGTGTGGTCCCTTCTCCCGTCACGTCATCTTCCTTTCCACCTTTCTCGCGCTACCGTGTGTCATCCATCCGCCTCCCCTCTTTGGTCCACGTGGTCCTCCCTCCTTCTCATCATCCATTTGCCGCTGGCCATGTGTCCCACTCCTTTCCACGTCAGCCTCTTGCCAAAGAGCAAGTCCAATATCCCTCATCTTCCTCCCCTTCCGCCTGTTGTCTTCCACCATGTGCCCTCCTCTGTCTCCCTCCTCATCCCTCGCCACTCCTCTTCCACGTCCTCATAATCTGACGTCATCCCCCCCTTTACCATGAGCCCCATTCTCCATGCTAGCCTTCATGCCTGTTCGTGAAGTTATTCAGTTATTCCAGGTGGCAGCGCGAGGAGTATTCCATATCCCAAAGCGCTGAGTTGGCTAGATCGTCCTCAATCCCAAGAAGCAGTTATTGAAGCGGTTGGTGGTGGTTAGACATCGTCTCCGCCATAATGGGAGAGTCCGACAATGAATTAAAGGCACGTTGAGTCGCCAAAGAAACTATCAGAAGATCGATCACGTCTACTGTAAGTTGCACGATCATTCAAAGATTGCAGCTCCGTGATTGTCAGAAGCCATGCAGATGAAAAGATTTCAATGCTACGTCTCGATTTTGTTGTTGTTGTTAGTTTGAGTATATGTAGGCGTTTTTGCAATTTTTTTATCTATCGATGGTAGAGCTAAGCTCCCGACTGTAAAGTTTCAGTAAACATTATAGCTTCCTGGGTTATGTATCAGTGTTTGAGATTTCTGGGTTTATAACAAACAATTTTCCTTTTCCATCTATGTCTCGTCTCTTGCTGGAGAGTTCATGATCGAATGCTTCGTATGAATTAACACAGTTCTGTTATGATAAATGATTTATTGTTGCATTGTTGTTTTCTCTGGTTTCCTGCATTTGGAAGTAAGAAGATCTTGTTTTCAGATGCCTTCTCTCACAGTCTGTTAGAAGCTTGATGCCTACAATAGACCTTTTCACCCTTCTCATGAAGTCTTCCCCCTACTCACCCTTTATTGAAACTCACTGTTTGAAGTTTATCAAGACCTCACTCGCTCATGCACGCCTGGCCTAGTTTTTGAGTTGAGACCGCTGTTCCGAGTTTGCTTCCATTTGATCACCCCTTTCAAACAAATCGTGACATTAAACTGATGGGCGTCGGGCTGTGCTCCTGCAAGCAATCTAGAAGTGACTTTCGGCTCCAACATTTCTGGCATCGTTGCCGGGGACGAAGTTGAATATTTTCCCCGGGATTGAACGACAAAGATCAACTGATTCTGAAGGTGCATTAGATATCAGAACTTGAAGATTGCTACTGTGCACCTGGTGACTCCATTGTGACGACTCTGCTGGGGAGAACTTGCTCTTCCAACTGTGGCTTCGAGAGGCAGACACACGAGTTCTAATCCACACCTGAAGCTGACTCAGAAGCAACACACGGAAAGGGAAAGAGCTCTGTGAAATAGGTTTCCATCGCTGAAATAGGTATTTCTCCACCTCCTTCTGTAAAGACTCCACTTTCTCCCTCTCAGCTTCCTAGTCACCCTCCCTCTGAGGTTTCTCATTTTCTAAATTTTGAGAGTGTTCCTGCTGAGTTTTCTCCTCCTGGTATAGTCTCAGAGGGAGAGATCCTTGTCACTCCCCCTTCCCTGGAAGCTGTACCTCCACACCAAAATTTTTCAGAAGGTTTCACTACCCCTCTATTTATTACTACTGTTGCACAGAGAGAAGCAGCTGCGTATTCTGGTCCATTAGACTTCTCTCTGTTTTCTCCCTCATCTCCTCGTCACACTCCTTCTCCTCCTAGTTCTCCTCCACCTAATATCCCTATGGCTGGTGTTAATCCCCCTCCGACCAGAATGGATGCCATAGTCGCTGCTAGATGTGCTCCCTTAATCCTACCTCATCCTATGAATCCTCTCCCTGCTGGAGACTACTTGAAGTACATGCCCAAGTTCACCGGGGAAGGAGACATAACTACAGAAGAGCACCTGGCTGCTTTCTACAGTTATGCAGACAATTTGAACATTGAAAACAAATATGTCTAGATGAGAGTCTTTGTTCAGAGCTTGGATGGTGAAGTTAGAAAATGGTTTAGGGGACTGGCCCCTGGATCTATTGTCGGGATTGAAGCTCTGGATACTATTTTCCTGAGGCAGTGGGGAGATAGAAAATATTACAGATATTACATGACTGAGTTTGGGTGTTATAGGATAAATCCGTGAGTGCGGACACAAACCGATCTCCCTAGATCCACCTGGACCTAGAACAAAACAGGACAGAATAATACACTTTCCCTAGATCTAGCCTATTGAATGAACTAAGAGATAAGGGTTATGGACATACCTTATGAATGATTTCCTTAGATCTCTGTTGTTCCAAGCTTTTCTCCAATTCTCTCATCCCATCTAGATCACAACAAAACGAACCAATCGAAGTAAAGGCAGATTAATATATTCAATGACTAGTCTATACATATGATAAAGGAATTATGTAATAAAGAGACATCATATTTATGGGAAAGGGACATATTTTTGTATTGAATTAATTGAAAGTGAAACTTACAACCTGAGCCTTGATGTCACAGGTCTCCTTTCGATGGCTCCTAGCTCTGACACACACACTTTCTCATGCATGAAGAAAATCAACCACTTGTGATGACCTTGTTGTTGTCTCTTGCTGTTGTAGCATCAGTCCTCCATACAGTCTTGCACTAATTCTCTAATCAATATTTAGCTAGCTTGTTGCTTGTTTGCTTAACCCTCTCCATGAGCAATCTCCTCAATATATAGGAGAATATAGATTAGTTACTTGGATAGGGAATGATCCCAAGATATCTGGAATGCAAGTACTTGAACAACCATTCGAAAGCCAACTCACCCTTCTAGAAGATTCCCTTCTAGAAGGTTCTAGATTCTTATCTTTTTCCCTTTTAAGAACATGTTCGCACCCTAATAATGAGTACAGTTCGAGAAGTTCGCACCCCAGCTTAATGTAGCCTGCGAGAAATAGGCATTCTCGCAGGTGAATATATGAGTAGCCTGCGAACATGCTTCAAAGTGTGAATTCTGGAAGAAGACAATTGTAACTTTTCTCAGGAAAGTGTTCTTGGTAAAGAGATTGATTTTCCATCATCATAACATCATCATGACATCATCACAATGCCCAAATTTATGGATAACA
This sequence comes from Picea engelmannii, assembly GCA_009831015.1. Classification (NCBI taxonomy): domain Eukaryota; kingdom Viridiplantae; phylum Streptophyta; class Pinopsida; order Pinales; family Pinaceae; genus Picea; species Picea engelmannii. The sequence goes on along the minus strand of ML809677.1, from coordinate 24,707 downwards.
AAATGCCCCCCAAAGTCTAAGAGCGGAACCAGTGACAGTCGATAGACTTTGTAAGTTGCATGTGTGTGTCAAGAACCAAAAGCACATCTAATCAGAGACCTGCAAACATCCAAGAATCAGCAGAATATCATGTATATCAATTCCAAGGTAGGCATTCCCATACTCAGATCATAGACTGATGACATCATAAACCAAGGTCATGGCCACCAATCATACACTGTGGATCCATGCCGTCACTATATAGCACAACCACCTGAATACACACTGTGAATCTGTGCGACAAACTTGAAACCAAGACGACATAGCCACGAAACATACACAGTGGATCTATGTGTCGCAAAATATACATACTCCATCGCAACCTATATCACAAGGATAATATCCAGGGTCTTCAATCTCATCGCCCAAAAGTACGAATCTGACCATGTGATTACATGTGTCGAAGTCGAACATGGTAGAAACCACTTGATTACCGGCCATTGATGTATACCATTAACAAGTGCGAGAGAAAATCACCATTGATGCTAATGACTCCCAAGGTACTATAGTACAATCCATCGACTATGAATAAATGAGCTGATGTCGAACACTCGACGAAATCTCTCGATCAAGGTTCAATGATGTAAACCCACTGTCGAAAGCGAGAAACTTGCCATTGAGGCATGCAAGCTTCAAGGTACTAAATAATTTCTAAGTCTTGATTCCGGATAATGTGCTGAAGTCGACAGAACAAGACTCGTCACAAGAGGGCCTTGATGTATCCCACATCAGTGAC
>ML809677.1:0-15277 GCA_009831015.1 Picea engelmannii | reverse complement strand
ACACTCCCTAATCTCAAGATGCTATTGTTTGTTTTTGAGCTTTTGGAGAGTGTGTCTCTCTTCCTACTCCAAAGCACTAGCCTAGCTAAATGTTGGTGTAAAAGAGCCCTAGAAAAGAGTTACTAGATCGATTTTAATATTACACAATGTTTTTACAGGCTGTTGTTTACTCAAAGGCAACGAAAATGAAACTTATGATGTGTGACTTTGACCCAAATAATGCAAGGATATGATGAAATATAATTCTTTTCATTCGATGAATCCTAGTCATGGGAGAGAGAGAACAATTTCTGAATCAATCTCAAGACGACAATGCAAATACAATATTCAATTTCTTTTCAGATGCCAATGTAAACAATCATATATCAATGAACGATTTCCATATGTCTTTTTCAATCAAACTCTAAAACTTGATTTTCAATGTTTTTGAAAAAGTAAAAAAAAACAAAATCTTGAAAGAAAACTTATGGTTCACTTTCCAAGAAGAAATCTGATTAATGAGAAAATAAAATCAAATCATACAGACCCAAACAAACAACCCAATCCAAAACTTTCAACGAAAGTAAAGACAAAAGTGAACCAAGAAGTCCCTCAATGCAAATGAAAAATGTCCTTTCGAACCCACAAGCAAACGAGAAACACCAAACGCTCAACTCTCAACCAATCACTGGTTCTTAGCCGGCTCAACACACTCAACTCCAGAAATCAGAGAGAATGAAAATGCCAAAAAGGGCCAAGAAATGAAAGTCAAGCTATGCAGTTAAGAAACAACCTAGAAACCCTAGATTAGTTCCAGCAAGCCAACTAAAGAAAAAGATAAGAAAGTCACTGATTCAATAAGACAAAGAGGTGTCAATCAACATAAATGAGCAATTGACAGAGTCAAAACTTGAATTCAAAAATTTCAAAAAATATGTTCGTAGGCCAGTGTGGGACACAGCGCGAGAAACTAGTGTTCTCGCAGGCCACTTTGATGCAACATGCGAACTATTCACACTGAAATATATATGAAGAGTGCGAACTTTCAAGGTTCTCATAGGCTGTTAATGGACACAGTGCGAGAATTCCTGAAACTAATGAAAAATTTAAAAAGGCAAGCAAAATTCAGACTGGCTTATAGACCCAGAAGGTCCCTCAGGGTATCCTGAGGACTCAGAGACTGGCAAATCAAAAGAAAAATGCAAACAGAGAAAATGGCCACAGAAAATTCAAAAACCATAAAGAAAAAAGGGATATATCCCCAACGAAGTCGCTAATTTTGTTATAGGATAAATATGTGAGTGCGGACACAAACCGATCTCCCTAGATCCACCTAGATCTAGAACAAAACAGGACAGAATAATACACTTTCCCTAGATATAGCCTATTGAATGAACTAAGAGATAAGGGTTATGGACATACCTTATGAATGCTTTCCTTATATCTCTGTTGTTCCAAGCTTTCCTCCAATGCTCTCATCCCGTCCAGATCACAACAAAACAAACCAATCGAAGTAAAGGCAGATTAATATATTCAATGACTAGTCTATACATATGATCAAGGAATTATGTAATAAAGAGACATCATCTTTATGGGAAAGGGACATATTGTTGTATTGAATTAATTGAAAGTGAAACTTACAACCTGAGCCTTGATGTCATAGGTCTCCTTTCGATGTCTCCTAGATCTGACACACACACTTTCTCATGCATGAAGAAAATCAACCACTTGTGATGACCTTGTTGTTGTCTCTTGCTGCTGTAGCATTAGTCCTCCATACAGTCTTGCACTAATTCTCTAATCAATCTTTAGCTAGCTTGTTTCTTGTTTGCTTAACCCTCTCCATGAGCAATCTCCTCAATATATAGGAGAAGATAGATTAGTTACTTGGATATGGAATGATCCCAAGATATCTGGAATGCTAGTACTTGAACAACCATTCGAAAGCCAACTCACCCTTCTAGAAGATTCCCTTCTAGAAGGTTCTAGATTCTTATCTTTTTCCATTTTAAGAACATGTTCGCACCCTAATAATGAGTATAGTGTGAGAAGTTCACACCCCAGCTTAATGTAGCCTGCGAGAAACAAGCATTATCGCAGGTGAATATATGAGTAGCCTACGAACATGCTTCAAAGTGTGAATTCTGGAAGAAGACAACTGTAACTTTTCTCAGGAAAGTGTTCTTGGTAAAGAGCTTGATTTTCCATCATCATAACATCATCATGACATCATCACAATGACCAAATTTGTGGATAACATCAGATCTTTGAAAAATCAGGAAGGAGAGTCGGTCTCTGACTTCTCCAAAAGATTCAATAAGATGTATAACAAGATTCCTGCAGAGGTAAAGCCCTCTGAAGCATCTGCTCAGATTTCCTATGCTAGTGCATTTGACCCTGACTTCTGTCTTTTATTAAGAGAAAGAAGAGCCACCTCTTTAGCTCAAATGCAAGATGCAGCTATAGAAGTGGAATCCAACATACTAGGAGTTGACAGACTGAGGAACCAGGCTGACACAGACAGAAGAAAGGGAAAATCAGAAGCCTCAACTTCTGGCCCATCACTGCCTCACCCTCAAGCGAATGAGCTGACCCAGGTGATGAGCTTTCTGAAAGAAGAGATGGAGAGATTAAAGGTGGAAAGGAAACAAATGAACAAGGGTCCTCAAACCACCGAGAACAGAGGAGGTTTCAGAAGGCCAAATAATTTTTCTCCTCCAACTATGCACAGAGAGAAGGAGAGAGACAGGGACGACCAAAGAATTCAGGCTCCCTTCCAGAAAATTTTTGTGGCCGATGAAAAGGAAAGGGAAACAGACGAGCCTGAGCCCAAAATCCATAGTTTAGAAGTCACTCCCCCTTTTCCTCATCTGACCCAATCAGCATATGAGGAGTCTCTCCTAAATAGTTAGCTAAATGAATTGAGCAAAAAAGACAAAGCTAGTGGTGGCTGAGGTAGATATAACCTAAGATACGACAAAAGAGCAGCACCTGATGTTCCTAATCCATCCACTAGAACAGAGAAACCTGCTAATGAGCTAGCAGACAGTCACAGAGGTAAGAAAGCTCAACCTCTTTCTCCCATTGTCCATAATCATGTTCCTGAAATTAGAGAAATCCCAAAACCCATGTCTTCTTTCAATTTCGAACATGAAATTCAAAAGATCAGAATTCCTGTGCCACTCACCGAGTTAATTAAACATGGGGAATTCAAAAAATGCTTCTCTGAGCTATTGAAGTCCGAAGCCTCATACCCTCTCACAGACTCCATAAACCTCCAAGATGAAAGGCCTGCAGTTGTCCTAGGTCCCATGGTAGAAGACATAGATGATTCATCCCCTCACTTCTACACATCCCTGAATATACATGACAAAGTGCTTCATAATTGCCTTATGGACTCAGGGGCCTCCCACAACCTCATGCCCAAAACTATCATGGAGGAATTAGGACTGGAAGTCACCTGAGCTTATCATGACCTCTATTCTTTCAACTCCAGAAGGGTACCATGTTTGGGAGTCATTAAGGACCTGGTAGTTTCCCTGTTTCAGCTGCCCATGAAGAGTATGGTCATGGATATTGTGGTAGCTGATGTCCCCCCTAAATTCGACATGTTGTTGTCAAGATATTGGATTAAAAGGCTGGGGGGAACCCTGCAGATGGATCTCACATATGCCACCATTCCAGTCTTTGGAGGGGAACATAGGAGACTATACAGAGAATCCCAGCTGGCCTACATAATCAGTGATGAAGCCAACCCTACCAATCATCCCATCTATGCCTTGGACACTGATTTAGGCTCCAGTTTACTATATCTCACCCACACCCCTGAGGCCCCCTTGCAAATCAGAAAGCAACCCATTATTAATCAGGAGACCCTCCCTCCAACCACCTCTGTTTGGAAGATGTTCTTTGATGGAGCTTCCTCCAGTATGGGTGCAGGTGTCGGGGTGGTATTCATAGCCCCCTCTCAAGAGATCATATCCCTGTCATACAAGCTGGAATTTGAAGTCACCAACAATGTGGCAGAATATGAGGCTCTAGTTCTGGGATTAAGGGCTGCGCGGCAGATGGAAATAAGAGAGATGGTCGTGTTTGGGAACACAGAGTTGATTGTCCAGCAGGTCAAAAACGTTTATCAGGCTAAAAATCCTTGGCTCAGGAATTATAGGAACGAAGTATGGGACCTGGTTGATAATTTCTTCCTGGCTTTTAACATTTCCTACATTCCGAGGGAGGAAAATACTTCAACCGACTATTTAGCTTTCACATCTAGTCTGCACGAAGTTCCTGCACTGCCCACTGACAGGTCCGATGTTGAAATAAAATACAGACCCTCTGTACCAGACAATGTCAAGCATTGGAAGGTATTCGAGGATGATCAGGAAATTGAAAAGTTTCTCCAATCTGTGGATGACTTTTCTGCATTGCACATAGATGAGGATCCTGACAACGAGGAAGAAACTGACCATCACCCTGGGGAATTTTTGAATAAAATTGCTGATCACCAGATCATTCAGCTACCGAGCAATCACATCCCGAAAGGTCTAATCCCATTAGAAAGATTGTTCGACGGGAATAATGTGGCAGTAAAGGGTAAGGTTTCAGGTAATGACGACGACATAGCTGAATGTGACATAGGCACACCTGAGGGGCCTAAATTGGTCAAGATGTCAAAGAGTTTGACTGAGGAACAGAGGGATGAATATACTGAGTTGCTGAGGGAGTTTGCTGATGTGTTTGCATGGACTTACGAAGACCTCAAGACATATGACACATCAGTCATTGAGCATAAGATCCCACTGAAAGAAGAGGCTAAGCCATTCAAGAAGAAGATGAGACAGATAAATCCTACGTTGCTACCTGTCATGGAGAGGGAAGTGAAAAAACTGTTGGATTCCCGGATCATTGTCCCCTTGATATATTTCGACTGGGTGGCCAACTTGGTCCCAGTAAGAAAGAAAAGTGGTGAAATCAGACTCTGTGTTGATTTCAGAAATCTGAACAGGAGCTCAAGGAAGGATAATTATCCCTTTCCCAACATGGAGCACATATTACAGAAGGTCACTGGTGCTTCCAGGATATCCATGATTGACGGTTTCTCTGGCTACAATCAGATATCAGTCATGCCTGAGGACAGGGAAAAAACAACCTTCACCACTCCCTGGGGCACATTCATGTATGCCAAAATGCCTTTCGGACTGATGAATGCGGGAGAAACATTTCAATGGGCCATGGACATAGCCTTCATCGGGGAAAAAGATGAGTTTGTGGTGATTTATCTAGATGACATAGCAGTCTTTTCCAAGACTGATAAGGAGCACCGCCATCACTTGAAAAAAAAATTCCAGAAGTGTCGGAGGTTTGGTCTTTCCCTGAATCCCAAGAAATCATTGTTTGCTATGCAGGAGGGGAAGCTGTTAGGCCATGTAGAATCAACAGAGGGAGTAAGAATTGATCCTGACAGGGTAGAAGCAATTCAGGCCCTGTCACTTCCCAGATCTAAGAAAGAGGTTCAAGCGTTTTTGGAAAGGATTAATTTTCTGAGAAGGTTTGTTTCAAATTTTGCAGAGTTGGTAAAACACATCACATCCATGCTCAAAAATGGGAGTGAATTAAGATGGAACTATGCACCCAGAGAATCTTTTGATCAAATAAAGAAGGCGTTGACTGAAGCACCTGTGCTAATCAGTCCCGATTATTCCAAAGATTTTCTGATATTTTCTTTTGCCTCTTTTGATACAGTAGAAGCAGTCTTACTGCAGAAAAATGATCAAGGACAGGAGAAGCCTATTGCTTTCTTTAGCAAGGCACTGAGAGATGCATAACTCCGATACAAGATCATGGAGAAGCAGGCTTATGCCCTGGTGAAAGCCCTCAAGGCTTTCAGAGTCTATTTATTGCATTCAAAAATCACTGCGTATGTCCCTTCAACCTCTGTAAAAGACATTCTTATATAGCCTGACATAGATGGGAGAAGAGGTAAATGGATCGCTAAGATCCTAGAATTTGATCTGGAGATTAATCCCACCAAGCTAATAAAGGGGCAGGGTTTAGCCAAGTTGCTGGCTGAATCCAATTGTAGGGTCCTGGGAATCAATTACATCAGCGAGCAAGCTGAGTCATCTGACAGTGGTTCCCCAAGAGCTTTTCCACTAGCAACATGCGCCTGGTACAAGGATATCTTGTACTTTCTGCAAGAATTGAAGCCTCCTGATGGGATGGAAAAAAGAAAGGCAAGAGCTTTAAAGCTCAAAGATGTCAGGTATTTCCTCATTGGCCAAACCTTGTATTGGAAGGACCCCCTGGGGGTACTACTAAGGTGTCTAGACCCACAACATGCATATAAGGTTATTATCAATTTCCATAGCGGACTCTGTGGAGGTCATCATTTTTGGAATACCACAGTGCACAAGATCCTTCGAGCCGGGTATTATTGGCCCACCTTATTTTTTGATGTCTGCAGAGAAGTCAGAGCTTGTATCAAGTGCCAAAAATTCTCAAGAAAGCAGCAGCTCACATCCCTGCCCTTAAAACCTGTGGTAGTCTCAGCTCCCTTTCAGCAGTGGGGATTGGACTTCATCGAGGAAATTCATCACCCCTCAAGTGGCCAGCACAGATGGATTTTGACTGCAACCGACTACTTCACCAAATGGATAGAAGCTGTCCCTACCAGAAGCACTTCTCACAAAGTAATTATCAGCTTCCTGGAGGACATCATAACAAGGTTTGGTTGTCCCAGTAGAATCGTCACTAATAATGCCTCTCCCTTTCGATCTGAGCCTCTGGTCAAATTCTGTGAACAGTTCAAAATTTCACTGATTCATTCTACTCCCTACTATCCTCAAGGGAACGGACTAGAAGAGTATTCCAATAAAATCCTAATCAAGCTTATCAAGAAGCTACTGGAAGAAAATAAAAGGGCCTGGGACTCAAAGCTCAAATTCGCTCTTTGGGCTGATTGGGTAACAACAAATAAATCACTGGGCATCTCACCTTTCCAGCAGGTTTATGGAATAGAGGTTGTTTTCCCCACTCAGCTCTCCTTATCTGTGGCTAAATTCCTCCAAGACCTTGAAGGAGAGACTAACCATGTGCTCAGAAGGATTCATCAGATGGTGGAAGTACAGCAGATCAGAGAACAGATCAGGGACAGATCCTACAATCACCAGCAGAAGACCAAGCAAGCTTTTGACAAAAAGAGAAAAAAGAAAGAGTTCGAGCAGCGTGATCTGGTGCTCAAGTGGGATGCACCCAAGCAGGACAAGGGAAAACACAGTAAATTTGATTCCCTATGGTTTGGGCCTTTCAAGATCCTTTAATTATTTGCAAGCAACACATACAGGTTGCAAGATTTGGAAGGCGAAGAAGTTTGTAGTGGCCCAGTGAATGGGCATTTCTTGAAAAAATGTTTTCTGTGAGCCACAATTGGCTCTTTTTGTTTTGTTTTGTACATATTGTTTCTAATTTTGTTTTTCAGACTAATAAATGACTCCATAGCCCAACAGCAAAGGCACTGAATCTGCAAAAGAGTTATTAGAGCATCATAGGGACGACTCTATCCCCCATGGAGCCAAATGTTAGGGATATTTATTGTAAGGGGTTAGATTGAAAAGGGATGGGTTAAAACCCACTTGTCCTAAGTTTTGGGCACTATGCGTCTATGTTAAGAAGGAATCAATTTTGGACGGCTGGGATTTGTGCGCCCGGATCAACGGCGCACAGCGAATTCCGGACCCCCCCTGCCTTCCGACCTTTAAGTCGGGGGGGGGGTCCGGAATCGTGGGCGCAACTCTCCAACGGTCCATATTGGCATGCCCGGATCAACGACGATAATGACCATTCCACACCCCCTCTGCCTTTCTACCTTTAAGCGGAGGGGCGGGGGGGTCCGGAATCGTGAGCGCAACTCTCCGATGACCACGATTGAGGAGCCCGGATAAACAGCTCATAGACGGCCTCATCCCTCTCAACTGCCCTGCCTTTAACCCATGTGGGCCCTTCTCCCATCACACCATTTTCCTTTCCACCTTTATCGCGCTGCCGTGTGTCACCCATCCGCCTCCCCTCTTTGGTCCACGTGGTCCTCCCTCCTTCTCATCATCCATTTTCTGCTGGCCATGTGTCCCACTCCTTTCCACGTCAGCCTCTTGCCAAAGAGCAGGTCCAGTATCCCTCATCTTCCTCCCCTTCCACCTGTTGTCTTCTGCCATGTGCCCTCCTCTGTCGCCCTCCTCATCCCTTGCCACTCCTCTTCCACATCCTCATAATCTGACGTCATCCCCCCCTTTACCGTGAGCCCCATTCTCCATGCTGGCCTTCATGCCTGTTCATCAAGTTATTCAGTTATTCCAGGTGGCAGCGCGAGGAGTCTTCCATATCCCAAAGCGCTGAGTTGGCTAGATTGTCCTCAATCCCAAGAAGCATTTATTGAAGCGGTTGGTGGTGGTTAGACATCGTCTCCGCCATAATGGGAGAGTCCGGCAATAAATTAAAGGCACGTCGAGTCGCCGAAGAAACTGTCAGAAGATCGATCGCATCTGCCATAAGTTGCACGATCATTCAAAGATTGCAGCTCCGTGATTGTCAGAAGCCATGCAGACACAAAGCTTTCAATGCTACGTCTCGATTTTGTTGCTGTTGTTAGTTTGAGTATATGTAGGCGTTTTCTCCATTTTTGTATCTATCGATGGTAGAGATAAGCTCCCGACTGTAAAGTTTCAGTAAACATTCTAGGTTCCTGGGTTATGTATCAGTGTTTGAGATTTCTGGGTTTATAACAAACAATTTTCCTTTTCCATCTATGTCTCGTCTCTTACTGGAGAGTTAATGATCGAATGCTTCGTATGAATTAACACAGTTCTGTTATGATAAATGATTTATTGTTGCATTACTGTTTTCTCTGGTTTCCTGCATTTGGAAGTAAGAAGATCTTGTTTTCAGATGCCTGCTCTCACAGTCTGTTAGAAGCTTGATGCCTACAACAGACCTTTGCACCCTTCTCATGAATTCTTCCCCCTACTCACCCTTTATTGCAACTCACTGTTTGAAGTTTATCAAGACCTCACTCGCTCATGCATGCCTGGCCTAGTTTCTGAGTTGAGACCATTGTTCCGAGTTTGCTTCCATTTGATCACCCCTTTCAAACAAATCGTGACATTAAACTGATGGGCGTCGGGCTCTGCTCCTGCAAGCAATCTAGGAGTGACTTCCGGCACCAACAGGTAGCTATGTAGAAATATTAAAAGACTCCTCTTACTCTTAACATTCTCTAAAAAGTGGATTACAAGCCTTCTAATACAACTAGAGAAATAGATTTAGAAGTTATCTACATATGCATATTAATTTGAAATTCACAAATATACATAATTACAATGAAATATTTTCTAACAGATGGTTTTCTTCATGGAATCATTCTGGAAGGAGTCTCACAACATCCTGTCTTTGAAAATGCCTCTCATGTTGATGTTGAATCTGACATTGAATCTAAATTTGAATCCAAGTAACCATTATACCCAATTCTAGGTCTTCCTAGTAACCTATATATAATGTACCTCAAAAATCAGCATAAAAAAAGAGTTGTATTTGTACATTTATCCTTGAAAGGTTTCAAGATCTCAAGCAAGTAAGCTTTCTGTTAAAAGTCTTGAGTCTGAAGGTTTGTTAGAGTCTTTACTGTCGTCGACTTTCCTTACCATTCAACTTAAGTTTTCTAATCGACGATATAATGAGTATTTACTCATCACTTCAATGTTTAATTAAGATCCTGAAAATTATAAATACTCTTTTATCTGCTAGTACCTATAACACTACTAGAGTCTTAACAATACAAACAACTTTGGGGTTTTATGAACAAAACCCTACATAAAAATATTACCCTATGTTTGCAATAAAATCGACTCATAATACGGTCTGTTACTTCCATACCTCTATCCGAGATGAAGACTCTCCAACGTTCTCTTACCAGTCCATTCATTAAATTATTAGAGTTGTTCCCATAAAAATAAGTTTTCTTCTAGGTTCCTACAGTTTGGGAAACATAACAAAGGTCAATCGGGTTTCGGCGATTATAAATGCCGAACACAAAATGAAACAAAGGGGCCATGTTGTTTTCCAAAAACACGAAAATGCGGAAAGACTGTGGACCCGGTACTTCGGGGTTTGGGATTTCACATTTGGAAGTGTCAAACATTAACACACCACAACCTCCGAAAGGGAAAAAGGGAAAGTGGGACCCTCCCATCCGGGTTTTGGGGTTCGAGACTTCGTGAGTTCAAGTACCCAAACAACAACATATACAAACTTATGAAATTGCAAAAGGTGACTAACGTATCGAGATTTGGGGGTTCGGGATTTCGCGAGTACAAAGTCCAACATCCACACACCACAACTCCTGAAATCATGAAAAAGGTAAGTGGGATCAATGCTTCATAGTTTCGGGGCTCGGGACTTCGCGAGTTCAAGTGCCCCAACATCTCATGTAACAAACCTCTGAAATGCAAAAAGAGAGAAGGTCGGACTAGCGCTTCGGGGTTTCGGGGTTCGGAACTTCGTGAGTTCAAGTACCCCAAACAACAACATAAACAAATTTCCGAAAAGAGAAAAGGAAAGTTGAGACCCGCATTTTGGAATTTCGAGGTTCGGGACTTCATAGCCAAACAACCAACATACAACAATTCCCAAATTGCGAAAAAGAAAGGAACTGACATTCAGGATTTTGGGGTTCGGGATTTCAGGGTTTCAAAAACCAAACAACAGTGCATGACAATTCCTGAATTCCGAAAGGTGAAAAGGGTGTGGGACCAACACTTCAGGATTTCAGGATTCAGGGTTTTGGGGTTTCAAATGCCAAACAACAATGCACAACAATTCCCGAATTCCAAAAGGTGAAAGGGTGTGGGACCAACACATCAGGATTTTGGGATTTGGGGTTTTGGGGTTTCAGAAGTCAACATCCAACACACAACCACTTCTGAATTGTGAAAAAGATAGGAAGGTTGGACCGTCATTTCAGGTTTTCGGGGTTCAAAACTTCATGAGTTCAAGTGCCCCAAACCTCTTATGTAACCAACTTTCGAAATGCGAAAAGTGGAAGATTTGGAGTTTCGGGGTTCGGAACTTCGTGAGTTCAGAATCCATACATAAATATACATGAACCTCCGAAAGGAAAAAAAAAAGTTGGACTAAGTTTTCTTGTTGAAAAGAATTAAGGTAATCATTCAATCAAAACGCAAAGGAAGAGAGTATTCTACTTCTACTGTAACTCTTTACACTATTTTCATCACTCTCTGTTGTTTATCCTTTGCGGGTACTCTTGATTTTCATTTTCTAGGAGGACTGAAGGTGTAGAAGGATACGATATACCTTTACCTCACAAAATTCCAAAGGCCTAAGGACTTAGGAATTTTACATGCACAGAAGGGCACAAAGGGTAAAATTTTCTAAATAAGGTAAATTCTATAATATCCACTTAGAGCCTTTTTTAATCAAAGCATTAAATGTCAACAATACTAGATCTGTGCATCTATGTAATTACATGATTAAGAATATGATTCCATCATGTATTGGTCATTATAAATGATGTTCTGAGGGATCTGAGGTTGGTTTCCTGGGGACTTATCTACAGAGAGGATCTGCATCATTGTCGTTAATTTCCTCCTTTCCATACTTACTTATAGAAATATAATTATAGATTTTCTTCACATATATTCCCCACAACAAACAAAAATGGAAAATGTTACAATTCCAATTTAATCAATACAATGCATTAGAAAAATCATTCAGACAGAGAGTGGACATCATTCCAGTTCGGATTTAATAAGACATCGAAATAAAAACATAGCCATTCATAATCGAGAGGGGTAGATCAACATATCTGAATCCAATCCATGGGAAGACAAAGGAAACAATCACGTTCCTCCCAACCATAGAATAGGGAAGCCAAATTCACTTGCCTAATTCACCCCCTAGCATGAACATGAATCCATGAGGGAAAACTTGGAAACTCCTCCTCAGCAATATCCTTCAATTCCAACAGTTCTCCTCTTGCCTCACACTTACTCAACAGTGTTCATAACAACAATACAATTCTATTTCAGCAATATCCTCTTGCCTCACACTCAATCCGCAGTTTCCATAACAACAAGAGGGCTCAGGAATCCTTTTCCAACATACTTGGCAGCATCCTGCCTCCTCGCATATGCTATTTATCCTTTTTTTTTTTGCTCGGGTCTTTTCCCTCCTTTGGGGATTTTCGAAGCTTTCTTAATCCCTGATTTCCAGGGGCTACCAGTGGCCAAATATCTAATTGTCCACTTGTAATCATCAGCCCAGAGGTAGTTCCAACTTTCTCCCCACTCATGGAGTCATGGTCCGCTGATTTTTTAACATGGTTGTTCCATTTGTCCTCCTGAAGTTAATATAAATATTCTGTTGTGATACAAGTGTCATAGTCAAATATCTAGTTGAGTCCAGACATATCTCTTCCCAAAAATCACAATAATTAAATACAATTATTAAATTCGAAAATCGGAATTGCCATAAATGGCAAAAAAAATCCAGATTCGAATTTGCCAAAAACGGAAATAAATTTCCAGCACACAAAAAATAAAAATATTTATTTTGGGGGGATGTCACATCCTTTCCCCCTTCAGTAAAACACTTTACTCAGTGTTCGTTTCTTTCTTGGAATAGGATTGGATGAGATTTTTGAAATCTCCCTCCAATTCCCAAGTGGCCTCCTTAGGACTAAAGTGCTTCCATTGCACCTTTACCTGAGCGACGACTCTGTTCCAAAGTGTTATTTCTCTCCAGTCCAAAATGTGTAGGGGTTCCACCTGGAACTTGCCCTCAGGTTCCACATGCACCAAGTTCCAATCAATCATATGAGTAGGGTCATGAATTTACTTTTTCAACAAAGAAACATGAAACACATTATGAATTCTTAGATTAGTTGGAAGTGCAAGTTGATATGCTACGGGTCTAATTCGAGCTAGCATCTCGAAGGGCCCACAAAACCTGGGTTCCATCTTGGCACAATTTCCTAACTTCAATGAGATTGTTCAGGCTTTGACCTCCAAATAAACATGGTGTCCCACTTGAAATTCCAATTGTCTTCTTTTCTGATCCACATAACTCTTTTGTCTGTCCTGTGCTTCTTTCAAGTTCTGTTGTACTTTCTTTACGATATTCTCCATTTCTTGGAGCATATCTGGTCCAACCATGAGTCTGTCAGCCAGGTTATCCCAACTAATTGGAGTTGTACACTTTCTGCCGTACAGTATTTCGAAAGGGCTCAACTTAGCCGAAGTTTGGTACCCATTGTTATATGCAAAATCTACCAAGTGTAGGTAGTCTTCCCATTTGTTCGGCTTTGTTCTTACATACATGAGGAGCATATCCTCATGATTCAATTTATCCTTTCAGTCTATCCATCTGTTTGTGGATGATAACTCGTACTGAAATTCAAATTAGTATTTAGCCCTGCAAACAATTCCTTCCAAAAAGCGGATGTGAATTTTACGTCTCTATCTGAAATCACCATTTTAGGAATACCATTCAGTCTAAAAATTTCTTTCATGAATATTTCAGCAATGTTAATAGCTTTAAAAGTGGACCTTACAGGAATAAAGTGTGCATACTTACTGAGTTTATCGATTACAACCATGATTGAATCATTCTGTTTCTGAGTTTTAGGCAAACGTGTTATAAAGTCCAGTGATATGGTCTCCCATTTCCATTCTGGTACTAGTAATGGCTATAATAGGTCGACTAGATGCTGGTGTTCGGCCTTAACCTGTTGACAATCTTGGCACCTAGCCAAATACTCTGTTGTTTCGCCCTTCATATTAGGCCAATAAAATAGTTTTTTGAGTGTTGTTATTGTTTTTTGGTAACCTGGATCGCCATAATACGGTTTCTTATGCACTTCATCTAAAATAGTTAATTTTAGCTCTGCTGAATCTGGTATGTAAAGACTATTTTTAAATCTTAGTAGTCCCTTCTTGTCGATACTTATATCTAGTTTATTTGAGTTTGCAATATTATTTTGAAATTCTACCATTATCTTAGTGTAATTTCCATCGTTGATACCTGTCATCCTTATTCTTTGTTACAGATCACTTTCTGCCCTGCTGATGTTTATCTCAAATAACCCATGGATTTTGCAGCTCAAAGCATTTGCTACTTTATTTTACTTACCCTTGATATGTCTGACCTCGAAGTCAAATTCACTCAAGAAGGCTAGCCACATTTCTTGTCTTGCATTAAGGTCTGGTTGGTTAAACAGATATTTCACCCCTCTATTATCCATCAATAGTAAGAATTTTCTGCCCATTATGTAGAGTCACCACTTCTTTAAGGCATGTATAACTGCTGCCAATTCTAAGTCGTGTTACGTAATTTCGCTCGTGTTCCTTTAATTTTTGGGACTCATAACAAATCACATGCCCTTCCTGAGTTAGAACACCACCTAGTCCCTCTTTACTTGCATCAACGCATACTATGAAGTCTTTATTTGGGTCTGCTACCTTCAAGATGGGCGCCGATGTCAATAATTCTTTTAGATTGTTAAAACTATCTTGACACTTTTGTGACTAGTTAAACTTGGTCCCTTTATTTTGCAGTGACGTGATAGGGTAGGCTATCCTGGAGAATCCTTCTATAAATTTGCAATAATATCCTGTGATTCCCATGAATGACTGGATATCTACCACATCCTTAGGCACTGGCCATTCCATAATGGATTTTATCTTTTCTGGGTCTACGACAATATCTTCCGAGGAAATGACATGTCCTAAATATTGTATTTCCTTTTGATAAAAATCACATTTGTCGAATTTTGCGTATAGTTTGTGTTTCCTTAGTGTTTTCAGAACTATTCATAAGTGTTCATCATGTTCCTCCTCCGTTTTAGAATAGACTAGGATATCGTCGATAAATACTACTATGAATTTGTCTAAGTACTGGCTGAAAATGTTGTTCATTAAGAACATAAATGTGGTTGGTGCATTAGTGAGTCCGAAAGGTATGACAACAAACTCATAGTGTCCGTACCTTGTTCGAAAAGCTGTTTTTTTTATGTCCTGGTCCTTTATCCTAACTTGATGATAACCGGATTGTAAATCCAATTTTGAGAAGATCTTTGCAAGATACCAGAGATATAAAATATGCAGAACAGAAACGAAATGCTAGAAATAACAGAATAACAGTGAAATATCCAGCATAATCTTCACAATACACAGAAATGATATACGAAATAGCAACAGAAATAGCACTTGAACAGAAATAGCACTTGATTCAG
>ML809676.1:265724-283918 GCA_009831015.1 Picea engelmannii | reverse complement strand
AATATGATTAACTTATGCGCCTTGAAACCATTGCTATCATACCTTATGAACTTGCCAATGTATTTGGTGCATATTGTATGTGTTTGTACTCCAAAGTCTTAGAACCATACAATCAAAATTTCTTCATATAATAATCGAGTGAAAGTCCAAAGCAAGGATAAAAAAAACGACCAAATCCATTACACAATTTTCATAAGATCAGAACAAGACCAATAACTTTCATGCCCAAAGATTCAACAGTGAAATATATCCAAATGCGCAATCAAGGTAAGATAATGCTCAAGAACATAAGTCTGATACAACATTTAGCAATCATGTGATAAACCAGTGATCAAGTATCAACCAAAGACGACGGCAATCTAATCAACGAAAGAAGTGTTTTCACACTTGAAGTTGTGAAAACTGGGTCGAAATTGAATTGTAATGGTCGTAAAGATGAGACGAATGTCCATTAGCAAAATGCGATAATGATTTGTCGTAATACGACAAGGGGTGTAGGCATCTTTTGAGAGCAATCAAAAAAAAATTGAGTTGGCTGCCAACAGGTTGACCTCTCTATCATTGCCCCTTCCTTCCACCCAAGAATATATGAGAGATAATAAAACTTTACATTAAATAATCACCATCAACCAACCATCACATAGAACTTGATAATGCTTCCTGAGATTTCTTCAACTTCTGCAATTCTTCAATTCTTGGAATACTCTGATCTTGTAGATAATGTTGCTCAATGTATTCTTTGAAAATCATCCAATTTTCACTCCTTGAATCCTCCCCAAAAAGAAGTTATAGAGAGAATGGTAGAACTTCTTCAATTCTAGTTTCTTCAGGAGAACGAACTTGTACAGAATGCCCTGCGCTTAATATTTAACATCATATTCTGAAACTCCCACAATATAAACTAAAGCCTGTACTATTTCCAATAAAATTGGTCTCACTTAATTTGGATTATCTATGAATAAGTTATGACTGTTTTACCCGAAACACTTGTTTATTGACTAGCTTTAGGACTAGTCAGAAACCCTATATTCCACAGAGTGTATCTCCAAAATTGTAGCGAATAAAGAGATGAATTTCTTACCATAGGTACCTAGATATGTCTTCTCAATACCACATTAATTTCACCATCTGAATCGTTCTAGAAATTTTTTTATAGCGAAAATGGTAAGATGACCTGTAAATAATATACCTTAGAACACATCACCAAAAGACTTCATCCTCCCTTGAAATCCGACCTTCTTTAATTCAGATTTCCTCTAAAATTAGACTTGTGTTTCAAATGAATGTATAATGATATGTATTTATACCATTTATGTCACTTCCTTTTAACATTAGGGCCGACCTGACACTTTCTTATCTTGTAATTCTTTTCTTTAATTATCTTCAGGGCCGACAGGTACTTCCTTCTTCAATTCACTTTGTCATCTTCAAAAATTCATTTCTCCTCAACCATAAGGATCCACATGATGTGCCACCTACCATAGGAAACAACATGATGTATACTATCCATCCATGGGTGTTGTGTCTTCATGTGCACTATCCTTCATGTCCAAATACCTTGATCAATCTTGTGGTCCAAAACCAATGACTAGGGTTGACATCAATGACAACAACCAATCTTCCAACAATTATAAGAGGGTAAGATTATGTGTTATTAGGCCAAAAATCGTAGGTGTTAAAAGCTAGGAGCCTTTTTTTGTACATGCAACTATTCATATCAGTAATATAAAAACATCATTGTGTGTAGACCGATCATGAAGAAAGAGTGATGGGGCACTAAGCTCCACTAGGTTGGGTAGGGGAGAGGGGGATGAGAGGTTGGAAAGAGGGGCTAAGCCTAAGGGCTTAAGTCGAAGAGAATAACAATTTATTATTATTCCAAAAGCTATGTAAAAAAGATATATTTTTATCCTAAGTTCCCGCGGAAGGACTGGGGACTTCCAAAGGGAAACTAACGTGCTTTATGAGCGACATGTTTCGGCTGAGGAACATGAAATTTAAGTTGAAAAGTCAGCTTGTTGGGGGGTTTTCTTCCCATTCTTCCATCCTCTGCCCGAACTTGTTTGGCCTCCATCTTCAAACTCTGCATTTTCTTTTCACACACCCTGAAACTAGTAACCCATGGGATGATCTGTGTCTCTTGTGGAACCCGGTGCCTTGGTAATCGCCTGAGTCGTGCTGTGCCTTAGCATTTGGATGTTTCCTTTTTCGATACCCATGCCCATTTTCTGTTGATGTCGTCACCATTGTGTCAACTGAGTGCTGATGCTGTTGCAGTTTCCCTCACCTGGTTGGAACTGAGTTGAAGTGGTCGAAGAACCAGGTTGTCAGGCCTGTGAGAAACTCTCTCTCTAGGTGAGAGAGATGATTGTGGATTGAAGAAGTAGGTTGTCAGGCCTATGAGAAACTCTATCCAGGAGAGAGTGTGTTGAGGAGGTGAGTTCTCCTGGAGGGAGTCCCGTAGCTTCTACAGATCTCTGAGAATTCCGGCCCAACCTATTGTTGAAGCCCAAGGTAAGGGAGGTGGAGCAGTTGATGGACTGTGTGACAGTGAAGGTGTATACTCTTAGGGTGGGACAGGCATGTAGGGAATGAGAATTCTAGTACGATTTGTTGTTGAAGCCCAAGGTAAGGGAGGTGGAGCAACTGATGGACTATGTGACAGTGAAGGTGTATACTCCTGGGGTGGGACAAGCATGTGGGGAATGAGAGTCTATGAGTAGTGGGCATAAGTGGCTCTTGGGAGAGAATCCTTCCTCTTAAACCGTGTGACTTCCTATTAACCTTGAGAGGCCTAGGAATCCCTTGCTCGGTGGATTTTAGTCCTTGCTCGGGAGTGACCTACTGCTGAGAGTGATGAGTAGTGTGGTCTAAGGCTGGGAGGTTCGTGGAAGGTTTGCACGCGGTTGGTGTTTTTACTCCAGTTAAAAGATAAGTATCATTTATGTGCTTAATTATGTATGTTATGCATGTCTATGATTCTTGAGATGTTATCATGTGTTCCGTTGCATGTAGGAATTACTGTCAATTCCGTTTGAGTCTGTATGGTAACAATAATTCTGTGTTATTTGTTTTAAAATTCATTAGAAATGCATGTTATATGTGTGTGTGTGTGTTTTCCACAGCGGCATTGCCCGACCTATTGGTGGTCGGGGATGCTACAAATTGGTATCAGAGATAGTCTGTGGAAGACAAGGTGTTTGGGTAGCATTTCCTGGTGGTGGTGTTGTTGCTGGGGAATGTTACAAAGTGGTATCAGAGCCATGCTTTCAAGACTGAGCCTAGATGGGCCATGTTAGCGGAAGTTGAAGAATTTTTTTTAGAAAATAATTCTTGTTGAAAAGGATAAAATTCAAGTTCAGAGCCAAGGTTCTATCACTAAGCTTGAATGGGACAAATAAGTGGTCATTATAACCAAGGTTTCAGGTGGAAATTGTGTCAAGAGGAGCCAATTTCGAACCTTAGAACATTCCTGAGTGCCAAGAGGTTACCTTGTCCATGTTATGAATATCAGGAGGTGTAGCAGTATTTTAAACCACGACAGACATGGTATTGGGCCACAGAGAAAGAAATCACAACATTCATGGTGTTGGGGCCATAGGATCTATTTGGGAGAAAGGGGAATCCTTCATAACTGTTAGATCTGGAGAAAGTGTAGGAGGGTTAACCTGGAAGCCCTTCGGATTTCGCGACTTAGGCGAAATTATGTGATATAAAGTGGAAGGGGTTGAAGGCATGAAGCTTCAGAGTCTGGAGTTAATCCAGACCATCTGTCAAGAGTGACACATATCATCAGATTGGCTTGTTTGGGATTCGACACTCAGGAGAATTAGTGTGTGTAGAGGCGATAACTCTCGAAGTCCAAAGCTTCGAATCCCTGAAGAGCTAAAGTGTTGAGTCATGATGACATCACCTAGAGATGACGTGGATCTCTCCTATGTCTGCCACGTGCCCCCACTTGGAATTTCGACAAATGTACTATGTGGACCCAGAGGGTAAAGGAATCCAAAAATTCAAAATTCAGGACACTGGAAGGAAGCAGGCGTAAAAACTTCTGAAGCCCGAAATTTCGAAGTAACGTGGCATGGTCATGTCATCGGGAATGACGTGGAACTATGGGATGTGTGCCATGTGTTAGTGGGTTTCAGACCTGCCAAAGATAGAAATGCCATCGAGAACATGACATGTGTCACCTGTTTGAGTGGGCCACGTGTCCATTTTTAATGTTTCGCCACATGGACCCCTCTTGAGTATGGGTGATGGGGCCTGATGATCATAGCCGATGAGACTTGCGTGAAAATTAACCACTATATGACAATAGTCATATCTTCTTGTTAATAGATATATTGTATCTCAGTCGTTGGTTGCTGATGAACAATGGACCATAGATCCACTCCCCACACTTTGCGAGTTCGCCTATTCGACACTCTGAGAAATTACAATGACTTCGGTTAGAAACTTTCGAAGCACGGAGGCCCGAAGTACCAAATAAGTGCCTATCAACCTAGCGCTTGGCCACATCCCATGGTGGCATGGGTTGGGGGCTAAGAGAAAGGGGCTAGTGCCTAATAATTATTGTAGATCAAATCTCAGAGAGAAAAGATCCGCAAAGATTCTTGACTGATCGAGAGTTGCAGAGAATGAAATCTAAATGTTTTCTTGAATCAGATTGGTTTAAGAATAGTGTGGAATTTGTTAAGGATTGTTGTCCTGACAAATTTCAGTTGATTGCACATTGTGTTTGGAGAGTCAACGATTGTCAGAACCGAATCAAATTTTCGCAGAGTGCAAAGAAATGGAGGAGGCACAAAATGCCTTCAATTCTAAGAATGAAGCTAAAGGAATGGATGCCCATTTAGGAGTTGAAGGATCGAACTCCAATGGGCATGGGGAAGAGACAGATAAGGAAGGAAACATTATGAAAATCATTGAAATATTGCAGAAAGATGTCCATCATCACCGAGCAGATAAAAGAAAGATCATGAAAGCCAGGGATCAACAAGGAGAATTCAACCTAAAGTTGATACAGAGCTTATAAAGGATAGAAAAGAAATTGGATAAGGAGAGTGACTCCAATAAATCAGGAAGTCGCAAGTTCCCTGATGAGAAGAGAAAATCAAGGAGTGTTGGAAGACACCATCATCACTCCCAAGGACACTCCAAGAGGAGGGCACACAGTAGTTCAATCCCATCCCCTACCAGAAAGCATAGGAGATTTGGAGTGGATGAACTGAAGGGAGAAATGAACAAGCTTAAACCTCCTACGTTTGAATGAGATCACAATAAGGAGGAAGATGTCATGACATGACTGCTTGGCATGAGGAAATATTTCCAACTACATAATTATTCCTCTCATGCAGAAGGAAGAATTGCAATGTATCAACTGAAAGGAAATCCATCCATGTGGTGGGATCAACTTGTGTAGGTGCAACACATTAAAGAGAAAAATGTTACTTGGAATGAGTTCAAGAAGTATTTCGAAAAGAAATACTTGATAAGAGATACTATGACAAAATGATGAAAGAGTTCTTTGAACTCAAGCTAGGTAGCATGACCATTGATGAATATGAATAGAGGTTTTTGGAATTGCTGAAGTACGTTCCTTTCATAAAGGATGAGACTGTCAAAATTCAAAGGTATCTGAGTGGACTACCATATTTCATCAGTGACAAGATCCAATATGATGACCCTAAAACTATGGAAGAAACTATCAGGAGAGAAAAATGATTTTATGAGCATCAAGGATAAAAGACCACTTTCCAGAAGGCTTGGGAAGACAAGAAGAAATTCAAGGTGGATCAGAGGAAGAAGGGAACTAAGCCATCCTTTTTTAGAAACAATCCTTAAGGACATCCGAGTTTTAGAGAGCCCAGGAAGGCCAAAGTAGGTGGGGAAATGCCAAGACAACCACCTATGGAATGTTGGGTTTGTAAAGGAAATCATAGGTACAGAGATTTCCCCCACACAAATGACAAAGTGAGAGTTGTCAACAATGTTCAACATGCATGAGGAATCGATTTAGAGCGGAGCGCTAAGGAGGGTTTGCAGAAACCCTAGTTCTGCACGATTCCGGCGGCCGAGCACCACCCAAGCAACATCAGCAAGAACACACACCAGAGTCTGTCTTCAACCATTGGCCCCCACTGCTACGGGAGTATGGGCGCAGAGGGGGGGGGGGAAACTCCCCTCATATCGCAATGTCGCAACCAACGAAAGGTCAGGAACCAGGGTAATATGTCCCACCTTCGAGCCACTGCCGCAAATCCGGGAACAAATCCTCGCTCAGGAGCAAGGACTCAAAGCAGACATGGAAACAGATGCCGGGAACTCTCAGCCGAAGAAACCCCGAACCTGGGAGCCTGGCAAGTGCATACCGCAAATGGAGAAGCCTCCAAGATATCTTATCATCTCAACCAGGGTGGGCGAGCACATGCAGTTCATGAGGGAGCACGCACTGATTGGCAAGTTTCTAGGGCTCTGGCCGGCAGAAAAAGACCTCATCAAATGGATAAATCACTGGTGGAACCCCAAAGGGGATTATGAGCTCCAACTCAGCTCCAAGGGGTTCTTCACAGTCATCTTTTACAACCTGGAGGACAAAGATAGAATCTTCGAAAATGGCCTGTATTTCTTCAACTCGGCAGGGTTATATCTCCGCTTCTGGACCGAAAGATTCAGCCCGGACAAGGAGGATTTCACCATGGCTCCAGTCTAGATACGTCTATACTCACTGCCTCAAGAGTTCTGGCTGGAAGAGATCTTAATGGGAATAGGCAATACCTTAGGGCAGTATGTAAAGGCGTCAGAAGCAACAAGGCAGCGCAAATACACCTCTTACGCCAGGATCTGCGTATACATGAATATATCCAAAGCACTCCTAGGTACGGTAACCCTTGAATACCAAGATGAGGACTGGCAACAAACTCTGGATTATGAGCACATACCGTTCAGATTCCGAAGATGCCACGAGCATGGACACCTCTACCGAGATTGCCCTCTACTCAAACAAGTCACCAAAGCAAATGATACAATGCAAAAGGATGGCTTCGTCACGGTCACCTCGAAAAGGAAAAATCCACCAAAGAAGCCGACTCCAGATCCCAAGCAAAATATAACCACCCGGAACTCCTACGAGATCTTGGAGAAGCTACCAGAAGAGGAGGAAGTGCAGGATTCGCACAAAATCCCCCAACAACCACAAGGGCAAGGTACTCAGACCAACCCTCCCCCTCATAATGCTGAAGCCCACATGGAGGAAAAGGGTGAGGGCAAGGGGGAAACACCGATGCAACTGGATGAGCGAGAATTGGCGGGCATAGATCTAGAACAGTTGGAGGAGGCCCTCAAATAGAAGAACCTGCAAGCCCTTCCGGAAGATCAACTTCGCAAGGTACACAAGGTCTTCATCAACTCCTCCGCAGGGTCCACAGCTCATCTAGGCATATACATGGATCCGAATTCTGGCCCCAAGAAAGTCCTCCGTGAAAAAAAGAGAAGAGGGCAGAAGACAGCGCACCAACTGATCAAGGAAGCAGGAAACCTCATGATCAACTCGGGATAGATACACAAGCTCTCGGAGGGATACCTCCACTCATCACCCCCTGCTTAATGATGAAGATTGTGACTTGGAACATAAGAGGAATAAACGGCAGGTCCAAGCACCGGATCCTTCGAGATTGCATCATGGCAGAGAAACCAGACATACTGCTGCTCCAAGAAACCAAATGCAAAGGAGCAGAGGCAAACACAATCTTTCAGCGCATATGGCGGGAATGTACTTCCATAACAACAGACTCCATAGGGGCCTCCGGGGGCCTTGCTATCCTATGGAATCCATCCAAAGTGACACTCAGCAATCCCTTTACCACCACAAGCACAATTACTGCTCATTTCACAGCCATGGGCACAAACCAGGAAGGCGCCATCACAAATGTCTATGGCCCTCAAGGAAGCCAGGACAAGGACAAATTCATGGAGCGGCTCGAGCTGATCAAGTCCCTGACAACTACCCCAAACTGGATCATAAGAGGCGACTTCAACATGATCTTGACATTGGAGGAAAAAACCGGAGGCATCAAAAGACTTGAACAAGACAGTGGTAAGTTCAAAGCTCTTATTGATCACCTAAAATTAATTGACATAGAAAACAACAATGGTATCTTCACTTGGTCTAACCGTAGATCAGGTCATCAGCATATTGCTTGTCGACTAGACCGCTTCCTGGTAACGGAAGAACTAATGGAAGCGGGCTCAGAACTGGAAAGTCTGATTCTACCAAAAGCAGGCTCGGACCACTGGCCCCTAGCACTACAAATAGCCTTAGGAGAGCCCCCCAAATTCAAGCCTTTCCGCTTCGAAATTTTTTGGCTATCGCACCCGGACTTCACAAGACTCGCTAAAACCTGGTGGGAACAAGCGGAGGTAAAACAAGGCTCCTGCATGTACAAGTTCCAACAACGATTAAAGAAATTTAAGCAGCATTTAAAGAACTGGAATAAAAACAGCTTTGGCAACATCCATCAAAGCATACGACTCATAGAAAGCAGGTTGGAGGCGATTCAAGAGATCTTCATCTCAGGATCAAGAATGAAAGAGCTTATGAAGGAAGAGGAACAACTCCAGGCACAATTAGAGGAGAGGAAGAGGCAGGAGGAAATACTATGGAAGCAAAAGTCCAGAGTGCAGTGGCTTAAAGAAGGGGAAAAACCACCAAGTTCTTCCACAGAACCGTGATGCACAGGAGGCACATCAACAGAATCACCCACCTAGAGGACAACCAAGACAATCACATAAGGGAGCATCACAAAATTGAGGAGGAGCTGCTACGATACTACCAGGACCTTCTAAAAGAACCCAACCTAGACAGAACATAGGCGATCAGAAGGATCACTGAACATATACCAGCTCTGGTCACTCCGGAACAGAACTCGGCTCTAACCAGACCCATTACACATGAAGAGGTCGACCGTGCTGTTAAAGAGATGCCCGCAGGAAAGGCTCCAGGCCCAGACGGATTCACAACAGATTTCTTCCATCACTGCTGGGATCTGATCAGAAAGGAAGTATGGGAAGTAGTGGAGGAATCCAGAACTTCAGGCCTAGTTCTGCCCGCGCTCAATGCCACCTTCCTCACACTTATAACGAAAGAAGAGAGGGTCACCAACCCCAAGCACTTCAGGCTGATCGCCCTCTGCAATGTCATCTATAAAATCATAACAAAGGTCATCGCGACCAGACTTAAGCCCATCTTTCCCTTCGTCATCTCCAAGGAACAGTCGGGCTATGTTGAAGGACGCCAAATCATGGACAGCGTCATCTTGGCACATGAGATCATTCACTCCCTCAAGACCTCCAGAACGCCAAGTATGCTCATCAAACTCGACCTTTCAAAAGCTTTTGATCGAGTAAGCTGGTGTTATATCCAGGCAATCCTCACCTCCTTCGGCTTTGACCAAGGCTGGGTAAGCTGGGTCCTGAACCTCATCTCTTCAACCTTCTTTTCCATTCTCATAAATGGAGTGCCCTCCGCACCCTTCTCGCCGTCTAGAGAAATACGACAAGGGGATCCCCTTTCCCCTTTTCTCTTCGTGATTTTAGCAGAAGGGCTGGGGCGTCACATCAAAGCAGCAATCAATGAAGGATCCCTCAAAGGCCTCCCCCTTCACAACATTCAACCCGCACCTTCGCATAGCCAATTCGTGGATGACACCCTTCTCTTGAACTCACCCTCTATCCAGGAAGCTACCAAGCTAAACTCCATTCTCTCTGATTTTTCTGAAGCCTCCGGTATGATGCTTAATCTAGACAAATCTAAATTATACTTCTTCAATACTCTGGTCCCTGTCTAGAGGCATATTTCTAGACTTCTGGGGATACCCAAGAGCTCCCTTCCATCCAACTACCTCGGTGTACCACTCACAGGAGCCGCGGCTTCTTCCATCTCTTGGGATAGCCTTCTCCTCTCCATCTCCAACAGACTGCGCAACTGGACCTTTCACCCTTTGAATTTAGCCTCCAGACTAGTCCTCCTTAAATCTGTCCTGCAAGCCTTACCAACCTACCTTTTCACCGCCCTGGCAGCTCCCAAGAAAGTCATCAAAGAAATTCGAACCCTACAGAGAAATTTTCTTTGGCAAGGCCTGCAACCCAACAAAAAGTGGGCCCTAGTCAATTGGGACAAGCTCTGCATGCCCAAAATTCAAGGGGGATTAGGGCTCTGGGACCTTGGAAAACTAAATCAGGTGATGGGGGCCAAGCTCTGGTGGAAGTGGCTGGAAAATCCCTCAGCAGCCTGGGCTCAACTGTGGCAACGTAAATATGCACCCCACACCCCAAAAGATCACCTAATTCGCCACAATACTCGCATACCAGGCTCCAACATCTGGAATACCACTTGGCTAAATCGCACTTTGGTGCAGAACCACGCCTTCTGGGAACTGAGGAATGGAGGAAGTGCACTCTTCTGGCAAGACTCCTGGCAGCAGCTGAAATCACTGGACTCAATGGAAGAATTAGGCGACCTCAAGAGGGTGCTTCATCAGAACCCCCCTTTATTGGTCAAGGACCTTTGGACTAGACAAATACAGCAGCAACGCTGGCATCAATGGAAACTCTCACACCAGGAGCTCGGAGTCCCCGAAAATATCAACCTCCAGAATTGGCAAACTCAGGCCACCAATCAGAAAATTCTATACAGAGAGGGATCAGACATATTGAGATGGGGATACACCCCGATCGACACCTTCACCGTCAAGGAAGCTTATTCGCTGCAGGGAAACCAACATGAACAAAGGAAAGAACACATATGGAGCCAAGTTTGGAACCCTGTTCTCTGGCCGAAGATCTCCACTTTCTTATGGCTAGTAGTGCACAACCGAACCCTGACTTGGGATAACCTACGGAAAAAAGGCTTTATTGGACCATCCTGTTGCATGCTTTGTCTACAACACAAGGAAACCAAAGAGCACCTTTTTAACGATTGTCACTACAGTCAAAAGGTCTGGGACTATGGGGCGCAACTAATGCGCAAGTCCAGCCGGAATCGGGGTAGCATCAACGACACAATTGAGAACTGGGACAACATTTCCTTCAACAACCCCATCCTAAACCACATCTGGACGCTACTGCCAGGTTTCACTCTATGGAAAATCTGGAAGGAGCGCAACAAGAGAATATTTCACTCTCAGCCCTCCTCACCTGAAGCCACATGGGAGAAAGTCAAATCTTTAATACGAGAAACAACTAGAAGCAAGCCCTGGACAGATGAGGATCAGAAATGTAGACCAGAGGAGCATAGCATTCTTCAGAACTGGCATCCCATCAAAGCAGAAAGTCAACCCGATCCCACCTGACAGTCCTTCAAGCTGGACTCCCCCTCCGACACAATTCATTAAAGTGAATTTTGACGGAGCATCCAAAGGCAACCCAAGACCGGTCGGATATGGGGTAGTGCTCAGGAATGCATATGGGGCAATCATGGGCCTGGAAGCGGGTTTCCTCGGAGAAACTACCAACAATGTAGATGAGCTAACAGGACTCCCGCGGGGACTCCAAATGGCCCTGAGCAAAGGCCATCACAGGCTAATACTGGAAGGCGATTCACAAATCATCATAAGGCTAGCCACGAAAATTCTGCATGGATCCAATCCAGAAAGGATCTTACCTAGCTGGAGAATCCACAGCTTGCTAGCGGACTTCAATAGTCACCTTCACCCGCATCTCATCACCATCACTTCCCATGTGAAACGAGATGCAAACAAAGTGGCTGACAGATTAGCAAATGAGGCAGTGGAAACAGGCGAGGAGTGCCTAAGATGGGAAGGCCTGGGATCACCAGCTCCAAAGATTCTCACCTTGTGTCAAGCTCTGGCCAACAGGGATCTCCACCTCCCGGATGGGGTGACAGAGAGGGCATTACAGCCACGTGGAGGGGATTCGGGACGGGAAGTTAATATAACCCCGGGCTCCCGTCAATTCGCTCATTAACGAGCCATGCGCGCACGCAGGAACATTCAAGGGCCAAGACCCCTCCCGCAAGTGGTGAGTACTAGCATTTACAAGCTGGTTTTAATGGTGGAAATGACAGATATGGTTATAGCCATAGCCACCGTCTCAACGCTCATTACACAGGTCGATAGCCTTGTGAGCCGACTGCCCGCGAGCACCCCGGCGCACCAGTACCCTGGTCGATTTTCTCATACTTGGAAGCCATTTGCGGGCCCTGGGGGCATACACAGAGCCTGCAACATGCCAAGAATCCGAGGCAGGTCGCGACGGGGGGCGGCTTGGTATGCTGCGTAGTCGCACCGCAAACGAAAGGAAACTTTTGAATGAGCCATGGCAATGGCCACTAGACGACGTAGGCAGAATCTCAGGAGGCCTCCAAGGTTGTTTGAGGAAGAGCGGATTCCAGCAGAAGGCCTAGAAATTCAGCTGGAGCACACCCTGTTTTCCGCGCCTGCAAATTGGCACCCGAGCTCGTCCTTTGGCTTGGCTGGTTCTTCACAACAGGCGGAAGACACCCCAGGCGATGAGAGGCCTTACACACCTTGTTATGTGGTGGAAGAACCACCCCCCGAGCCCACCAGAGCGGAAGAGGCACCCAACGAGCAAAGCGACAAAGCGGCCACCACAGAGGAGCGCGAGGACAACAACCAAGCAGAGCAGCACACTTCAAAGGATTGGGACCTTCTCAACCTTCTGTTCGAGATCAGGCAGCAGCTTGAGGACCAGGTTTTTCGCATGACACAACTCGAGCAGCGCCTGGACATGTTCTTTGCAGTGCACTCGAGAGCTACGCCAAAGAAGCAATGCCCGACTTGTGCAAGAGTTTATGCCTTTCCTGCACGATGGAAGCACTCAGCAACGGTCAACGACACACACCAGGGTTCAGAGATTATCTGATTTGTAGTCCTAGACTTTTTTTATGGAACAATTATTTCAGTTTATGTCTTAAGTTAGATAATTATAACTGTCTCGTAGCTATAGATAATAGCACCAGTTTTAGAACTTTGCCTGCTCGTCCTGGTTTCCTTCGGGCGGGACGTAGCAGAGACGTCTTGGTTGATTTTTGTTTACTTTGCAAACAGGGAGACACTTGGACTTGGGTGCCCAGCTATCCCGGTTTCCTGCCTAGGCGGGACAGCTGGCATCACCTACAGACATGTTTTTTGATGATTTTAATATAACAGGATCCAACCTTTTATTTACAAAAAAAAACAATGTTCAACATGCATAAACAGTGGAAGACATGGGCAGTAGAATACGAAGGATCTATGCAGCCCTGGACAACACGAAAAATGAGTTTCAATCACACATGATTGAAGTTGAAGGTATGATCAATAACCATGCCTTTACTATTTTAATTGACTCAGGGGCTAGTCATAATTATATAGATCCCAAGATGGTGGAAAGTTTGAAATTGCCAAGAAACAAGCATGGAAAATCGTGGTTAGTGTAGTTGGCTACATGAGCCAAGAGAAAGGTTGTTGAGTTGGTTAAGTCCTGTCTAATGGACATGAATGGACTGAGCACATAGGATGAATTGAACATCTTACCTCCAGGTTCCTATGAATTTCTAATTGGGATGGATTGGTTGGACCAACACCATGCCATCTTAGACTGTCGTAATAAGGAATTCACTTGCCTGTATGAGGAAGGAAATCCGAGAATAGTCCAAGGAATTCCCAGAGCAGTTTCTATTAGAGAAATCTCAACAATGCAGCTGAAGAAGTGCTACAGGAAAGGATGCCAAATATTTGCAGCTCATATGGATGAAGAACCTAAGGATATGGTGTCAAATTTTGAATACCATGCAGTAATAAAATATTTTGAGGATGTGTTCCAGGAGGTACCTGGTCTACCCCCAAAGAGAGATATTGACTTCTCTATAAACCTGATGCATGGAGCAGCTCCAGTGTCAAAAACTCCTTACAGAATGAGTACAACAGAGTTGAAAGAACTGCAACTGTATCTTGAAGAAATTCTGAAGAAGGGGTATATACGCCCAAGTATGTCACCTTGGGGTTCCCCAGTCTTATTCGTGAAGAAGAAAGATGGAACATTGATATTGTGCATCAATTTAAGACAATTGAACAAAGTGACTATATAAACAAGTATCCTTTGCCAAGGATCAATGATCTCTTTGATCAGTTGAAGGATGCCAAGATATTTTCAAAAATAGGTCCCAGGTCAAGGTACCACCAAGTAAGGATAAAAAATGAAGACATCAGCAAGACCACCTTTAGAACAAGGCATGGTCATTATGAATTCATAGTGGTACCATTTGGATTATCAAATTCACCTGTTTTTTTCATGTGCCTAATGAATGATGTATTCAGGGAATATCTAGACAAGTTTGTCATAGTCTTTTTGGATGACATCTTGGTGTATTCCAAGTCGAAGAAAGAGCATGAATATAATCTGAGGATGGTGTTGCAAGTGCTAAGAGAGCACCAACTGTATGCCAAATTGAGCAAGTGTTCATTCTATCAAAAGAAAATCAATTATTTGGGACATATTATTTCAAAGGATGGGATAGTCATGGATCCTGAGAAGATAGAATCCATCAGAGAATGGACAACACCAAAGAATGTGACATAAGTCAAATCCTTTATGGGTCTAGCTAGCTATTACATGAGGTTCATTGCAAGGTTCTCAAGGATATCTCACCCCATCACTTCCTTTCTAAGGAAGGAGAAGGAATTTCATTGGACAAAAGATTGTGAGAGAAGCTTCCAACAATTGAAGTAGTTGTTAACCAGTGCTCCAATCCTGAGGATTGCAGATCCAAATGAACATTTTGTAGTGTGTACAGATGCATGAAATGAAGGACTAGGAGGATTCCTCAGTCAAAATGGATTTTTAATATGTTATGAGTCCAAAAAATTGAAAGAGCATGAAAAGAACTATGCAAATCATGATTTGGATTTGGCGGCCATAGTAAACGCTCTGAGGAAATGGAGACATTACCTCATGGGAAAGAGGTTTAAACTAAGGACATACCTTAACAGTCTAAAGTATTTGTTTGATCAATCAACCTTGAATGCTAGGCAGAGTACATGGTTGGAATTCCTTTATGAGTATGACTTTGATATCAAGCATATCAAAGGAAAGGAGAACAAAGTGGCTGATGTACTTAGCAGAAGAGTGCATGAACTAAATGCTACGACCATTAGCATGTATCAAACTGATATTAAAGGCATAATTTTGGAAGCTGCAAATGAAGATTTGCAGTACATGGAATTGGTAGCAAGGCTACAACAAGGTAAGATTCTACAGAAAGAGGAAGAGTATAAATTGGAAGCTGATGGAACACTCTTGTACAAAAACAAAATTTATGTACCTAATTTCCAGGAGTTGAGATTTATGATCTTGAATGAACTGAATAATGTGCCTTATGTTGGACACCCAGGATATCAGAAAACAATGGCATCAGTTAAGAGCCATTACTTTTTGCCAGGTATGAATAAGGAAATTGCAGAATACATCGCCATATGTATGGAGTGTCAGAAGATCAAATATGAGCATAGGCACCCAATGGGGTTGCTACAACCATTGCCCATTCTTGAGTGGAAGTGGAAAGTGGTGACAATGGATTTCAGCATAGGATTACCCAGAAAAAATAAGCAACATGATTCCATCATGGTGGTGGTGGATAAGCTTACGAAAGCTGCCCATTTTATTCCATTGAAAACTACTCACAAGGAAGCTAATGTTGTCGATATATATATGAGGGAAGTAGCATGATTGCACGGTATTCCCAAGACAATTGTGTCTGACAGAGACCCAAAATTCACCTCAAAGTTATGGAAAGGGTTATTCAAAGGGTTTAGAATGAATATGAACTTCATCACAGCCTATCAGCCTGAGTTTGATGGGAAAACAGAAAGGGTGAACCAAGTGATAGAGGGCATGTTAAGGATGTATTGATGGACAAACCATCTAAATGGGAAGACTACCTACACTTTGTAGCATTTGCCTACAACAATGGGTATCAAACATCACTAAATATGAGCCCATTTGAAGCACTTTATGGAAGAAAGTGCAACACTCCAATAAGTTGGGATAACCCAATTGATAGGGCAGTGCTTGGGCCAGAGTTGCTCAAGGAAATGGAAGAGAAAATGTTGAAGATTAAGCATAATTTGAAGGTTGCCCAAGACAGGAAGAAAATTTATGTTGATAAGAATAGAACCCACACAGAGTTTAAAGTGGGTGATCATATTTTCTCGAAAGTGAAATCCAACAGAAGTTTCCTGAAGCTAGGAAACTGTTCCATGTTGGCAGCCAGATATTGTGGGCCATTTAAAATCCTAGAAAGGATTGGACCAGTTGCATATATGTTTGCATTTCCTACATCCATGAATGTACATAACGTGTTTCATGTTTCATTTCTTAATAAATTTATACCTAATTCTAATCATGTTATTGATTGGAATGTGATTCAGGTGGAGCAAGAAGGCATCTTGCAAGTGAATCCGATGCCCATATTGGACCGGAAGAGAAAAAAACTATGGAATCAAGCCATAGGGCTTGTAAAGGTCTAGTGGGCCTGGTACAGTCTAGAGGACGCAACATGGGAGCATGAGGATGCTATGCGGGCATAATACCCACATCTTTTTGAAGATTTTGGAAATTTTGTTGATGTTGTGTAAATAAGCTTCACTGAGGACAATGAAAAAATAAGGGGAGGGGATTGAATATCCTCAAGGACAAGCCCTAGCTGTATGTATGAATTGTAAACATGTTTTGTAGGTTGTTGAGCCGAGAAATTATAAGATGTTAAGCTTATGTGTTATTAGGCCGAAGAGCCTAGGTGTTAAAGGCCCTATTTTTGTACATGTAACTATTCATATCAGTAATATAAAAACATCATTGCGTGTAGACCGACCACGAAGAAAGAGTGATGGGGGACTAAGCTCCACTTAGACGGGTAAGGGAGAGGTGGCTGAGAGGTTGGAAAGAGGGGCTAAACCTAAGGTCTTAATTCCAAGAGAATAATAATTTTTTATTATTCCAAAAGCTGTGTAAAAGGATATGTTTTTATCCTAAGTTCCCGGAGAAGGATAGGTGACTTCCAAAGAGAAAGGAACGTGCTTTATGAGTGACATGTGTCGGATGAGGCACATGCAATTTAAGATGGACAATTAGCTTGTTGGGGGGTTCGCTTCCCATTATTCCATCCTCATCCTGAACTCGTTTGACCTCCATCATCGACTTCTGCATTTTCTTTTCACACACCTTGAAACCAGTAACCCTTGGGCTAATTTGTGTCTCCTGTGGAACTCGACGCCTTGGTAATCACTTGAGTCGTGATGTGTCTTAGTTTTTGGTTGTTTCCATTTTCGATGCCCATGCCCATTTTCTATTGCCGTCGTCACCCTTGTGTCAATTGAGTGCTGATGTTGTTGCAGTTTCCCTCACCTAGATGGAGCTGATTTGAAGTGGTCGAAGAAGCAGGTTGTCAGGCCTATGAGAAACTCTCTCTCTAGGTAAGAGAGGTGGTTGTGGATTGAAGAAGCAGGTTGTCGGGCTTGTGAGAAAAGAGGTTGTCGGGCTTGTGAGAAAAGCTCTCCAGGTGAGAGAGTGTGTTGAGGAGGTGAGTTCTCCTGGAGGGAGTCCCGTAGCTGCTACAACATTTTGAGAATTCCAGCCTAACTTGTTGCTGAAGCCAAAGGTAAGGGAGGGGGACCAGTCGATGGACTATGTGATAGTGAAGGTGTATACTCCTGGGGTGGGACATGCATGTGGGGAATGAGAATTCTGGTCCGACCTATTGCTGAAGCCCAAGGTAAGGGAGGTGGAGTAGTCAATGGACTGTGTGATAGTGAAGGTGTATACTCCTGGGGTGGGACAGGCATGTGGGGAATGAGAGTCTACGAGCAGTGAGCATAAGTGGCTCCTGGGAGAGAATCCTTCCTCTTAAACTATGTGACTTCCTATTTACCTTTCCTAGCCTAGGAATCCCTTTCCCGATGGAGTTTAGTCCCAGCTCGATGGTGACCTACTGCTGAGAGTGATGAGCAGCGTGGTCTAAGGTTGGGAGGTTTGTGGAAGGTCTACACGTAGTTGGTGGTTTTACTTCATTTAAAATATAAGTATCATTTCCATGCTTAATTATGTATGTTATGCATGTCTATGATTCTTGAGATGCTATCATGTGTTTCGTTGCATATAATAATTACTATCAATTC
>ML809676.1:189123-252531 GCA_009831015.1 Picea engelmannii | reverse complement strand
GCCCAAGGTTCCTGCTTAGACAGAAAGGAACTAAGTGCTTTGTTCTCTGTTAGATAGAGCTTATTGTTTTCTGCATTATTACTTTCATAAAAGAGTGTTAGTACTGAGTCTCTGTTTGAGAGTAAGGGTCCTGTTCTCTGATTGCAAGATAGTTGTTTTTACCCATTGCAATGTTATTTTAAATGTAATCCAGGATTCTTAAATTGAACTATAAAGAATTGCAATAGGGAGATTACTTTCCTGTGATTCAATCCAGAGCTTCAGTTCACTTCAGCAAGTTTAGATAGAATGATTTCCTTACTACAACACTAAGTGATTTTGGAATTGAGCATATATAGTGCGCAGCTATCTTTGAAACAAAAGACTTCCCTGGGTTGATAATTTATGTTTCACTTGGTTGTTTGAAATTAATTAAGCAATTATAGTGACCAACACATGCATCCCTGTGATTCGAAAAGTCTGTGTCTGGATCTGAGAAAACCCGTGTGTACATTCCATGAACGAGAAGCCTATGTTGATTTTGGGAAAGAGTCTGTGTTTGTTCTGGAAAGCTGGTACACCCCTTCTCTGTTCTAAACTAGGGATTCTGAATCGACCACTGCATGGATGACTCATCATGCATCCCTGAGAATCCAGAGTGTGAGTCTATCCCGTGTTTCCATATTGAGAAAATGGAAGTGTCTCGTCCCTGCTAAGCCTAGTTATGCTGTTGCACCTATTTGGAGCTGCCCTGGGGTGTTTGTGTCTGGATTCCCATTGATTGTGGCGGACGTGTAGTGTTTGATCCTATGTGGCTTGTTGGCGAGTTTGTACAACACTCTCTCTAGGTGAGAGAGGTGGTTGAAGTTGGAAGAACAGGTTGCTGGACCTATGAGCGACTCCCTCCAGGTGAGAGAGTGTGCAAAGGAAGGAGAGAACTCCTGGAAGGAACCTTGTAGCTGCCATAGAGCCTAAAGACTTCTGGTTCGGCCTATTCCTGTAACCCAAGGCAAGGGAGATTATCAACCGAAGGACTGCCGAGGTGATAGAGAAGGTGTATACTCCTGGGGCGGAACAAGCATGTGGGGAATGAGGGTCTGTGGGCAGTGAGCATGGGAGGTTCCTAGGAGAGAATTCCATCCTTGTGGTTGTGTGTTGTTTCCCTGTAACCTTAGCCTAGCCTAGGATTCTTTGTCTTGGGGTGGAGCTTAGTCCCAGCTCGGGGGTGACCCACTGCTAAGTTGATGAGCAGTGTGGTCTAAGGTTGGGAGGTTCGTGGAAGGCCTGCACTTGGTTGGTGGAACTACCACTGTTCAAAGATAAGTACCATATGATGCTTTAATTATGTTTCTGTATCTCTGTGTATTATAATCATCATGTATTTTGCTATGCTTATACATTTAATGTTAATGTTATTGATTTTTATTATAGCAGTAAATAATATGTTTAATCTGAGCTTAAATGTATTTCTTTGCTTAAACGCATGTGGATTATATAATGCCTGTATGAGTTATGAACAAAGGGGTGTTATAGATTTCTTTTAAGAGAGTTTAAGCCTTGGTATCCAGAAAAAGGTGTGCTATAGTTTGCTATCAGAGCTACGGTTTCGACAGAGAGCCTAGATGGGCCAGTGGAGCGGTCTTTGGACTGAGAGTGCGAGGGAAATTGGGTCTGGAAGGCCAATTTCGGACCTTGGTTTGCCCCAAAGTGTCAAGGAGTTACTTGACGAGTTTTTAAGCTCAGGAGGTTTAGTAGCGTGTGAAACCGCAGTTGGTGTGGTCTATGGCCACGGGGAAATAGGTCCCCACACCAATAGCGTTAGAACCTTAGGATTTGCTCGGGAGGGAAGGTGAACCCTCGTGACCGTTGGATCTGAAGAGTATGCCCAAGGTTTAAATCCATTTTGAATCGCACAAGAGTGTGGGAATCGCGATATGCGAGCTCCCGAAAACCACGAAATGCCGAAAAGATCTACACCGTAGATCATGGGGAGAAGAACTTGACCATTGGATCACGTAGTTTAGTAAACAATGATTTCAGGATTTCGGCAGATGGAGGTTTGAGATGTGGAGTGAACGAAATCTTGATGCCTAAAACCCTGAAATGTCGAAAATATCTACGTCGTTGATCTGAGGAGGGGATCTGACCGTTAGATTCCATGCTTGGATTGGATGTGGGCACATGAATGCGTACCACGTGCCAGTGAGTCGAGAAGACAAGCGAGAGTGGTGGGACCCGATGACGTCGTTAAAAGTGATGTGGACCCTCCTGAACGTATCACGTGCCACGGTGGTGAAGGGAGATAGCTGTGCTATGGGCCTGGAGAATAAAGTAATTCACGATTTTGGGGACTTGCAAGATAAGAGCATGGGAGCTCAACATTGAAACTTGCAAAGTCGCGAGTAGCAAGAACACGAGGAGAAAAGTCAACATCGCTTCTTGGAGTTTCATGAAAGGGAGGTGCCAAGGTTGGACGCCACAACTCACGAAGGTGTGAGTAGCAAAGAGTGCTAGCACTTAGCCCTAGACTACGGTCATGCGTAGCAGACGCTAGCGAGGAGGGAGCCATACCCATGTCGCATCTAAGGTATCGACGGTTAGAAGAAATGAGTCGAGGGTCTTCGACTCACGATCTCGCGAGATCCCGAGTTGCGAAAGGGTGACTTTGGTTACAAAGATTTAACTGTTGGATCTTCATGGACCAAGATTCTGAAGTTCCGAAGTCCCGAAATTTGCAGAGCCCAACGAGAGCTCATAAAACTTATTTGAATCGAAACGTCTTTTGTTCTTGTTCATATTGGTTTATAAATGTTGTGGATTGTTCGTGAGGTTTTAATGGCCTGAAAAAATTCGAATTGAATTGCACAGTGTGTGTGTAGAGTTCAATGAGAGTCAGGATTCCAGTTAACCAACGTCGAGTATGGAATGGGAAAAGGTGCAGATTGCCTCCGAAACAAAGGACGAAAGGGTAGGAAGGGATGTCAACCTGGGAGTCGAAGGAACAAACTCTAATGGGCACGGAAAAGAGATGGATAAGGAAGAACATATGATGCAACTCATCGAAAGATTGTAGAAATATGCCCAGGCTCACCTAGCTGATAGCCAAAAGCTCATGAAAATCAGGAATTGGTAGGGTGAATTCAACTTAAAAATGTTGAAGAGCTTGGAAAGAATAGAAAAGAAATTGGAAAAAGGAAGTGACACAAGCAGATCAAGAAGTGTCATAACCCCTGAGAGGAGAAGAAGATCAAGGAGTGGTAACAGACTTTACCGTCTCTCCCCAAAGTATTCTGGCAAGGAGACACACAGTAGTTCAAGCCCATCCCCTACCAGAAAACATTAAAAATCTAGAAAGGATGAATTGAAAGGGGAGGAGAACATAAGAAGGAGGAAGATGCCGAGACATGGTTTCTTGGCATGAGGAAATATTTCCAACTGCAGAATTATTTTGCCCATGCAGAAGGAAGAATTGCAATGTATCAACTGAAAGGAAAAGCATCCATGTGGTGGGATCAGTTTGTGCAGGTGCAACACATCAGAGAGAAAGAGGTCACTTGGAAGGAATTTAAGAGGTATTTCGAGAAGAAATACCTGACTAAAAGGTATTATGACAGAAAGATGAAGGAGTTCTTTGAACTCAAGTTAGGCAGCATGACCATTGATGAGTATGAACGAAGTTTTCTGGAACTACTGAAGTATGTTCCGTTCATCAAAGACGAGGCTGTCAAAATTTAGAGTTATCTGAGTGGACTACCACCTTCCATTGGTGACAAGATTCAGTATGACAATCCTATGACCATGGAAGAAACCATAAGAAGGGTGAAATGTATATATGAACAACAAAGAGAAAATCCTACCTTTCGGAAGGCTTGGGATGACCAAAAGAGGTTTAAGAAAGAATAGAGGTAGAAGGGAAATAGGCCTCCCTTTTTCAGAAACAATCCTTGGGGACAATCATCTTTTAGAGAGCCCAGGAAAGTTGAAGGGAGTGAGCAGATGCCAAGACCACCACCTATAGAGTGTTGGGGTTGTAAAGGGAATCATAGGTACAGAGACTGCCCCCACAGAAAAGATAAAGCGAGAACTTTCCATACTGTTCAACAAGCTGAAACCGTGGAGGATATGGGTAGAAGAATGCCGAGGATCTACGGAGCCTTGTATCAAAAGCAAGAATAATTTCAATTGCACATGATTGAAGTGGAAGGTACGATCAACAACTGACCACTTGTTATTTTAATTGATTTAGGGGCTAGCCATAGTTACGTAGATACTAGAATGGTGGACAGTTTGCATCTAACGAGAAGCAAACATGAAAAGCCTTGGCTAGTGAAGTTGGCCACAGGAACCAAAAGGAAGGTCACTGAATTGGTTAAGTCCTGTTTAGTAGACATGAAAGGAATGAACACCAAGGATGAATTGAACATTCTGCCTTTAGGCTCATACGATTTCTTAATTGGGATGTATTGGTTGGACCAACACCATGCCCTTCTAGATTGTCGTAACAAGAGGTTTACATGCCTGAATGAAGAGGGTAATCAGGTAACAGTCCAAGGAATTCCCAGAGCCGTGGCTGTTAGAGAAATATGAGCCATGCGGCTAAAGAAATGTTACCAGAAAGGCTGTCAATTATTTGCAGCTCGGGTGGAAGAAGCATCCCGAGATGTAGTCTCAAATCTGGAAGACCACAAGGTACTCAAAGAATTTAAGGGCATATTTCAGGAGATACCTGGACTACCTTCGAAGAGGGACATCGATTTTTCTATAAATTTGATGCCGAGAGCAGCTCCAGTTTCGAAGGCTCCTTATAGAATGAGTACGCCAGAGCTGAAAGAGTTGCAATTGTAGCTCGAAGAGCTACTAAAGAAGGGATACATTCACCCTAGCGTGTCACCTTGGGGAGCCCCGGTCCTATTTGTGAAGAAGAAATATGGGACGTTGAGACTGTGCATTGATTTTTGGCAGTTGAATAAGGTCACTGTCAAGAACAAGCATCCTCTGCCAAGGATCGATGATCTTTTTGTTCAGTTGAAGGATGCAAAAATATTCTCGAAAATAGACCTCAGATATGGATATCAACAAGTGAGGATAAATGATGAGGACATCAGCAAGACCACCTTTAGAACAAGGTACGGTCATTATGAGTTCACAGTGGTGTCGTTTGGATTGTCAAACACGCCTGTTGTTTTCATGTGCTTAATGAATGGGGTGTTCATATATTATTTGGACAAGTTTGTCATAGTCTTCCTGGACGATATCTTGGTGTATTCCAAGATAGAAGAAGAACATTAGAAACACTTGAGAATGGTGCTACAGGTGTTGAGAGAACACCAGCTGTACACAAAACTGAGCAAGTGCTCATTTTATCAAAGGCTGATTCATTACTTGGGACACATTATATCTAAAGAAGGGATTGTTGTGGATCCTGAAAAGCTTGAGGCCATCCGAGAATGGCCAGCGCCAAGGAATGTGGATGAAGTTAGATATTTTATGGGTCTAGTAGGCTATTACAGAAGGTTTATAGACGAATTCTCAAAGATAGCTCATTCTATCACTTCATTGCAAAGGAAGGAGAAGAATTTCCAGTGGACTAAAGAATGTGAGAGCAACTTCCAGTGATTGAAGCAGCTGCTAACCACTGGTCCAATCCTAAAGATTGAAAATACAAATAAGGATTACGTAGTGTGCACCGATGTGTGTAAGGAGGGGTTGGGAGGATTTCTCAGCCAAGAGGGATTTGTAATTTGTTATGAGTCCAGAAACCTGAAAGAGCATGAAAGGAATTATGCCACTCACAATTTAGAGCTGGCAACAATCGTTCGCGCATTGAGGAAATGGAAACGTTACCTCATGGGAAGGAGATTCGAATTAACAACAAACCACAATGGTCTGAAATATTTATTTGATCAGCCGAATTTAAATGTCAGGAAAATAAGATGGCTGGAGTTTCTGTGCGAATATGACTTTGATATCAATCATATCAAAGGGAAAGAAAATAAGGTGGTTGATGCACTCAGCAGAAAAGTGCACGAAATACATGCTACAACCATTAGCATGTACAAGACTGAGATTAAAGACAGAATTTTGGAAGCTGCAAATGCTGATTTGTAGTATAGAGGTTTAGTAGCAAAGCTACAACAACATGAGAGACCACAGACCAAGGAAAGTTACACCTTGGGAACTGATGGCTTACTTATGTATAAAAATAGAGTGTATGTACCCAATGTCCAAGAATTGAAGCTGGCAATTCTAAAAGAAATGCATAACGTGGCTTATGCTGGACATCCCGGATATCAGAAGACTGTGGCAACAATCAAAAGCCATTATTTTTGGCCAGGTATAAAGAAGGAAATCACTGAATACATCACCAGATGTATGGACTTCCAGAAGGTTAAGGCTGAGCATAGGCACCCAGCAGGGTTGTTGTAGCCTTTACCCATTCCTGAATGGAAATGGGACGTGGTAAAAATGGATTTTATCACAGGATTTCCCAAAACAAGCAAGCAACATGATTCAATCATGGTGGTGGTGGACAAGCTTACTAAATCCACCCATTTTATTCCACTAAAAACCACCCACAGGGCATTTGATGTTGCTGATATCTTTTTAAAAG
This sequence comes from Picea engelmannii, assembly GCA_009831015.1. NCBI lineage: Eukaryota > Viridiplantae > Streptophyta > Pinopsida > Pinales > Pinaceae > Picea > Picea engelmannii. The sequence continues at coordinate 245,942 of ML809676.1, read as the reverse complement.
AAGTTGCACGCTTGCACGAAATTCCTAAGACAATTGTGTCTGATAGGGACCTGAAATTCACATTGAATTTCTAGAAAGGACTGTTCAAAGGATTTGGAACGAATCTGAACTTTAGTACAACATATCATCCCGAGTCTGATGGTCAGACAGAGAGGGTGAACAGGGTAATAGAAGACATACTGATAATTTATGTGATGGATAAACCATCAAGGTGGGAAGACTACCTGCATTTGGTAGAATTTGCCTATAATAATGGGTATCATTCATCATTGAATATGAGCCCATTCGAAGCACTTTATGGAAGAAAGTGCAACACTCCAATGAGCTGCGATAATCCAGATGACAGAGCAGTAGTTGGGCCTGAGCTTCTCAAAGAGATGGAAGATCAAACGATAAAAATTAAACGGAATCTGAAAGATGCCCAGGATAGGCAGAAAAGTTACACTGATAGTAACAGAAACCACAGAGAATTCAAAGTGGGTGACCATGTTTTCCTGAAAGTGAAAACTAACAGGAGTTCCCTAAAACTGGGAAGTTGCGCCAAATTGGCAGCAAGATTTTGTGGGCCATTTGAGATCCTGGAAAAGATTGGGCCAGTTGCATACATGCTTACACTAATTGCATCTATGACTGTACATAATGTGTTTCATGTTTCACTGCTTAAGAAATATGTACCTGATGTTAATCATGTTATCGATTAGAATGTGATTCAGGTGGAACCAGAAGGTGTCCTGCAAGTGCATGCTATGCGCATATTGGACAGGAAAAGAAAACAACTCCTGAATTGAGCCATAGATCTTGTAAAGGTTCAGTGGACCTGGTAATGTCCTGAGGATGCGACATGGGAGCATGCAGATGTTATGTGGGCAGAGTACCCACATCTTTTTGAATTTTTTTGAAAAACTTGTAGATGCTGTGTAAAGTTGCACTGAGGACAGTGCAAAAATAAGGGGAGGGGGATTGTAGTGTTCCCAAGGCCGAGCCCCATTGAAAACCATGTTTTGAAAGAAATTGCAATTATGTTTTATAGGCTGGTGAGCCAAGTTTTTATAAGCTGGTGGCTTATGTGTTTGTTAGGCCAGGGAGCCTAAGGGTTGGAGGCCAAGGGCCTAATTTTGTACCTGAATGTATGCAACACATTAATAAAATATTAACACCACCATGGGCAAACCGACCATGATGAATGAGTGAAGGGGGACTAAGAATCCATAGAGAAGGAAATGAATTAGGGGCTGGAAGGTGGGAAAGGGGCTAAGTGTTGAGCCTGGGGGCTAAGCCTAGGGGGCTTAAGCCTGGGAATAATATTTTAATATTATTCCAAAAAGACATGTGTATTTTATGTTTTATCCTAAGTTTCTGGCAAAGGGAGGATGTACAAGGGTGATGCGTGCTGGTGGAATGCATGAAGTTCCATGGGTGACAAGTGTCAACCCTGACGCATGAAAATAAAATGGCCAGGGTGAGTCGTGAGAAGGGTTCCTCCTCCATTCTACCCGATTTCCTGAATGCGTACAGAGCCCTAGATAGTATGACCAACCCGACTCCTGCAGAGAACCTTCGTGCGTCCCTGTGATTCGAAAAGTCTGTGTCTGGCTCTAAGAAAACCCGTGTGTACATTCCTTGAACGAGAAGCCTGTGTTGATTTTGGGAAAGAGTCTGTGTTTGTTCTGGAAAGCTGGTACACCCCTTCTCTGTTCTAAACTGGGGAGTCTGAATCGACCGCTGCGTGGATGACTCGTCATGCATCCCTAAGAATCCAAAGTGTGAGTCTATCCTGTGTTGCCATATTGAGAAAATGGAAGTGTCCCGTCCCTGCTAAGCCTGGTTATGATGTTGCACCTATCTGGAGCTGCCCTAGGGTGTTCATATCTGGATTCCCATTGATTGTGGTGGACATGTAGTGTTTGATCCGGTGTGGCTTGTTGGCTAGTTTGTACAACACTCTCTGTAGGTGAGAGAGGTGGTTGAAGTTGGAAGAATGGGTTGCTGGACTTGTGAGCGACTCCCTCCAAGTGAGAGAGTGCACAAAGGAAGGAGAGAACTCCTTGAAGGAACCTTGTAGCTAGCATATAGCCCGGAGACTTCCGGTCCGACCTGTTCCTGTAACCCAAGGCAAGGGAGATTAGTAGCCGAAGGACTGTCTAGGTGACAGAGAAGGTGTATACTCCTGGGGTGGAATAGGCATGTGGGGAATGAGGGTCTGTGGGCAGTGAGCGTGGGAGGTTCCTAGGAGAGAATTCCATTCTTGTGACTGTGTGTTGTTTCCCTGTAACCTCAGCCTAGCCTAGGATTCCTTGTCTTGTTGCGGAGCTTAGTCCCAGCTCGGGGGTGACCCACTTCTGAGCTGATGAGCAGTGTGGTCTAAGGTTGGGAGGTTTGTGGAAGGCCTGCACTTGGTTGGTGGAACTACCACTATTCAAAGATAAGTACCAGATGATGCTTTAATTATGTTTCTGTATCTTTGTGTATTATAATCATCATGTATTCTGTCATGCATATCCATTTAATGTTAATGTTATTGATTGTTATTATAGCAGTAAATAATATGTTTACTCTGAGCTTAAATGTATTTCTTTTCTTAAACGCATGTGGATTATATAATGCCTGTATGAGTTATGTACAAAGGGGTGTTATAGATTTCTTTTAAGAGCGTTTAAGCCTTGGTAGCCAGAAAAAGGTGTGCTACACTTTGCACGACTAGCTCTAGTGTTTTCTACGTTCCATCAGGTGTGCCCGGGGGGGTGGGGGGTTGTTTGAGAGGGGGCCACAAGCCCCCTGAAGTTGTTTTCTTTTCATATAGGGGGTTACAGGGTTACATAGTCAACAATATAGGGCAACAATGCCCATAGATATTCTACACCAAGAGAACTTCTCAGTGCTCAGATATTTTGTTAATGAATCTGCAAAATTCTTCAAAGTGTTCACCTTCATCAACAAAACTTTATTTTATTCAACCATGTCTCTCACAAGTGATATTGAACATCAATATGATTTGTCTTTGAATGATAATTTGGGTTCTTCACTAAAAAATTGCACTCTGACTGTCACAATCTATCCTTACAACTTTTTGTACCAACCCAATACATGAACACAATCTTTGTAACCATAATGCTTCCTTTATTTCATGAGTGGATGCCATTCATTCAACTTTTGTAGTTGAAAGTGCCACTACAGACTGTCTCTTTCTCATCCAACTAATTTCTCCTTAAAATAGGTTAAACACATACTCGCTTGTAGATCTCTTATGATCCAGATCTCCAACCTAGTCTGCATCCACAAAGCCATGTATGTCTAACACTCTGTCTAGTCATGGTATTCCTTTATAGCACAATCCATAGCTAGTAGTGCCACAAAAATACTTGAAACCCTCTTTATTGTTGTCCAATGCTCCTTCCCTAGTTTTGACATATACAATCTCAAAACTCCCACTACATGTGAAATGTTCGGTCTAGTACAGACCATTGCATACATCAAATTGCCAATTGCACCCGCATATGGAACATGAGACATGTCCTCCTCCTCTTCTTATGTCTTGGGACATTGATCCGAAAATAACTTTACACCAACAGGAATAGGGACCTTGGACGGTTTAAACCTCTAAAATATTGTCTCCATATATTTTCTCTGATTTAACCAGAGTTTCATGTTTTTCAGATCTCTTTTAATTTCCATGCCCAAAATGAAATTTGCAGCACCAAGATTATTCATGTCAAATTTAGAGGACAAATGATTTTTCACATCCTAGATAATCTCCTTGTTGTTTCCTATCAGCAACTTGTCATCCACATACAAGACCAAATAAATCAAATGATCACCAATTAATTTAAAATACACACAATGATCCTCTTTGCTTCTTGTGAAGCCAAGTCCCAACACATAAGTATCGAATTTTTATACCACATCCTTGGTGATTGTTTTAAACCATACAGGGACTTTTTCAGCTTGCATACCATCTCCTTCTTTCCCTTCATAGAAAATCCTTCTGGTTGCTTCATATAGATTTCTTCTTCCAGATCCCCATGTAGGAATGTATTCTTCACATCCATCTATTCTACTTCAAAATAAAATGCAACAACAACATATAACATAAATCTAATAGTAGTTAACTTGGCAACAGGAGAAAAATTATCACCAAGATCAATTCCCTTAACCCGGGAATAACCCTTTGCTACTAACCGAGCTTTGTATTTTTCCACTTTTCCTTATTCATTCAACTTCTTTTTAAATACCCATTTGCTGCCAATGGGATTTCTTCCAGTTGGAAACTCCACTAGATCCCAAGCCTCATTCTTATCCAAGGCTGCCATTTCTTCATCCATGGCTTTTTTCCAAAGTTTTGCATCCTCTGAATCCAATGCCTCCCTAATAGTTCTAGGATCATCATCAATAATAGACAAAGCAAAATTTGAATGGAAATCAGATGGAGTATACCTTTCCAGTTGCCTTCTTTCCTGAACTGATCTCCTCAATATTGGAATATGATGATCTTCTTCTTCTGATTCATGTTCTTCTGTAGAGTCTGATTCATCATCCTTTAAATCAAAATCTATTTTCTTTGGTTCTTCCTTACTTGGTAGGACATCATGTTTGACATCTTTTATTTCTCTAAATACCACATCTTGGCTATACACAACCTTCTTATTTTATGGGTTCCAAAGCTTATAACCTTTAAGACCATCTTTATACCCAATAACGATACACTTTTCAACCTTATTATCTAGCTTACTCATGTTTTCCTTTGGAACATGAACATATGCCTCACAACCAAATACCTTGATATGTGTGAGAGAAGGTTTCTTACTAGTCCTTACCTCTTGTTGAGTTTTGTCATCCAATGCTAACAAGGGTGATTTTTTGACCAGGTAACATGCAATACCCACTGCCTTTGCCCATAATTCTTTCCCTAACCCAACACCACTAAGCATGCATCTTTATTTTTCCATGAGTGTCATGTTCATCCTTTCTGCAACTCCATTATACTAAGGTGTATATGGAGTAGTATTCATCTTTTCTATACTGCACTTCTTACATAATTCTTCAAATTCATTCCCGTAGAACTCTCCACCATTATCTTTCCTCAACACCTTAATTATTTTCTCTGTTTGATTCTCAACAAGATCCTTAAATTATTTAAACCTATCAAAGACTTTAGATTTCTTCCTAAGGAAATATATCCAAGTATTTCTTGAGAATTCTTCTATAAATGAGACATAGTACATAGATTTTCCCAATGATGGAACTGACACAGGTCCAAACACATCACTTTGAACTAGCTGTAAAATTCCTTCTTCCCTCGTTGCACCAGAGGGGAATCTTACCCGATTATGCTTCCCATATACACAATGTTCAAAGAAATCAAAATCTAGAGAGAAGTTAGACATACCTTCAACCATACCTTTACCATGTATTAGTCAAAGACCCTTCTCTCCGATATGCCCCAGTCTTTGATGCCATAACATAACCTTTTCTCCAAAGACTGTAGGAGTATTTTCTTCTTCAACTCCAATATCAGGAACAATGGAAATATTACACCCATCACCAATAGTTCTTCATTGCATCTTATACAGAGTTCCAAACCGAACTCCCTTCAACAACACCATTTCTCCTCGAACCATCCTACAAGTTTCCTTTTCAAATATTGTTTTTTACCCCTGCATTGTCCATTTTTATTAAAGAAATAAAATTTTTGGGCAATCCTGGGATGTGCAGAACACCAAGTAGTGTATTAATCCTTCCATCTATGATCTTCAACTTGACGTTTCCTCATCCTATGATACTGGTTGTTGAGTCATCACCGAGGAAAAAATTACCTCTATCATACATTTCATATCCATAGAACCACTCCCTGTGGGGAGTCATATGAAAGGATGCACACGATTCAACCAACCATGCCTCATGATATGCATGTGTGCTTGAATAAGCCAGGTACACATCCCCTCCTTCATTGGAGGTCTTTTCTTCTGTAGAAGGAGCTTCTTCAGATCCATTATTTTTTTCAACTTTGGATCTACACTGCTTCTTGTAGTGCCCTTATTTTCCACATCTCCAACATACCTTTACAAAATTTACAGGATATTTATATCTACCCTTAAACTTAGATTTCCCACTTGATGACTTAGATCTATTTCTTTCCTGGGAGCATCCTGCTTGCAAATAATGAATCTATTCTTTGTTCTTCCATGTTCTTTTGTCTCATCTCCTCTGACAATAAGGATGAGACCACTTCATCAAACTTCAAGGAAGTTGTATTACTACCTATGGCCACAACCAAACTGTCCCACGAGTCTGGTAAATATAACAGTAAACAGATACACTTATCTTCATCTGAAATTTTAATCTCAACATATACAAATTGACTTACCATAGTATTGAAGGCGTTCAAATGCTCTACCACCAAGTCTCCATCTCTCATACTCAGGTTATACAACTTCTTTCTCAGGAATAGTTTATTTACTAGGGACTTAGATTGATACAACTTCCCCAACTTATCCCATAAATCCTTGGTTGTAGCTTCCTCTGAAACATTCAGTAATATTAAATCTGAGAGACACAGTCGGATTGTGCTCTTTGCCTTCTGATCCAATTTTTTCCAGTCATCTGCTGAAGTTCCTATAGGTGCATTACCTAGATCCATTGTGATCCACTAATGTTTGTCCACCAACAAATCTTCCATATTGAGCTTCCACAACTCAAAAATTTTCCCATTAAACTTCTCGATCTCCATTTTCGAACTGCTCTCCATTCTCTTCACCTGAAGAATCAATACTGCATATATCCAACTGTAACAAGGCTTATCATAGTCCCGAGCCAAACTCTTGACCACAAAGACGTCCCCCTAAAGACAATAATTTCTCTGATACCAAATGTAGATTTTAACCTTGTACAATATTTATTGCAAACACATTTTTAGTAAAATAATAGAAAATATACAATGGAAAACACACACATTACACAGAGAGTTTCCCCCTAGAAACCCAAACCGGGAAAACCAAAATATTCTATATTCATTAAGCATCATACATTGTTTACAATATAATATACATATATGAGCCAACGACATCCAAAACCCTAACCCAATGACCTGGATTAGTCAACAAACCTAATTCCTTAACCGAAAATAGAAAACCATCAACAAAAACCATGTGCTGAAAAACCACCCAATAATGGACACAAAAATCGAGGTGACACAAAAAATGAGGCAAAAATGCAACATCTTTCCCAAGGAAAACATCTCGGGGGTGCTACCCCCAAACCACCGAAGGGGGGGCCTAGTGCCCACCCTAGGTACCCGATGCAACATAGCAGACAGTAGCGCTAGTCGTGCAAAGAATATAGCACAATCAACAAATAGTAGACGATTTCCATGGCATGACAAAGGGGGATGTGTGAATCAGTGTTGATGAACAAGTATACCAAGGGTAACATGGCTACATTGAAATTTGGTTCCAGACGACCATCAAAATTAAGAACCACTCCATTCTTCAAAATTTCTTGACATCTCCACAATCAAAGAAGTTGGTTCTTCGTATTCTAGTATCCCTCAAAGAATATCATCCAAACTTGAATATGAGCATATTTGTAATCTTGTTATGCACATAGATCCATTGGAAATACTCCTACACTTGAGAAAATGTCTTCTTTTTTTCAAGTAGAGTAGGATAGTGTAGATGAATAAATAAATAAAATAGTAAAGAGAAAAATAAGTCCAGTGGTGAAAACTAGTTTACTAGCGCAACTCAACATGAGTTTTTCTTGAAAACCAGGCAACTGGTGGGAAAAATTCCCAGTAAAGTCTTGCATGTTGTTCAATTCTAGAGTATGGTTCTTCAAAATAATATTTTTTTTATGCTCGTGTTGGATGATGTGGGATTCCTTAAGGCCCACCTTCTGACAAGTCTCATCCCATCAACTTTAGCACTTCATCTGGGATTGAGATTAGAGATTTTTATAAGTACCTTGGGGCCTACATGACTTAATGGTAGGTTCTCTCACTATCAGCAAGGGAATACATCAATGTCCCTTGACTGGTGGATTCTATAGGTGTTCAACTCCAACACATTCATTCACACCAACTGGAATGTACTTTTGTACCTTGATGCCCATTGGCATTAATGGTGGGTCATCTCACATTGGTTAACGATGTACACTAATGGTTGGTAATACAATGATTTCTTTCTATGTTTAACTTCAATTAAATCCATTCACAAGATTAAATTGTACCAATATGGGATAAAAGATGAAGATTATATGCTCTCATGGTATCAACAAAAGCTTGCAGCAATTCATTTTCTTATTTTCTTGTAGTAGCATATTCTACTAAAATACTACCACTCAGTCTTAAATAGCAGCATATGTTACCTTGTTTGCATGAGGACATGAAAACCCTCATGTTCGAGGGAAAATAAGCTCTTTGGGTTCCTTCCATATCTTCAGTATATTCAACATTCCTTTAGTCTATCTTAGCTAGATCTAGTCCAGCCTCTTTCAAAAGATTAGCTTCATTTATCTCTCATACTTTCAGTAGCTCTCAACATTGATATGCCTCATCTTCAGTCTTCATTCAATATGTATCAAATCCTTCATTCTAGCCGAAAGCACACTAGAATTCAAAGCAAAGGTAAGTTTAGGTAAAATAGGTACAAATCTCTTTAATTTACTAAGAATTTGGAAAACATTATGGATAACCACTCCACACTCCACTACACATCATCACCACTTACACAGTACTATCACCATTATCATCATTCCCTTTCATTTCCAATTCATTATTCATAAAAAATACTCTAATCTCATGACCAAGAAATAAAAAGAAAAAGTATGGTATACAAGTACAAATACAAAGCAACATTCATAGTGTCTTCTCCTTGTACATCATAAAACATTCCTAAGTCATTTGAATGTTATAAATAAGAGGATGAAGTTATTGTTGTCTATCTAATCAAAGAACCACAAGTGAATATTGGTCTCAAAATGAAAGAAAAACACATAGTATAAAAGCGCCCAAGCTCATATAAGTATATTCATGTTGCCACCATCTCCATCATTTTGTAAATCGCTTTTTCATACCATCCACCATCCCTTTATGATGACCCATCTCTTGCTTGTACTCAATTCTTTTTTGCTCTGTTAAAAATCTATTTTTTTGTGTGACGATATAATCAGTTTAAAAGAGTGTTGCTCCACAAGAACCAACACCAACACAAAGAAACAATTTCATAGATATCTACTCATGTTATATAATTAAACATAGTAAAAAATGAACATGGAAAATCTCAGGATGGGGGAGTGTTGGGATATGCCTTTGTCATATTTCTCCGCCCAATAAATTTGTTATTCTTAAACCATTTCCTGCATTTTGTCAATAATACACACCATAAACCTTCATTACATACCTTTATTCATGATTAAATGTACCCTGTGGTTAATACATTATTTTTCTATGTTTTTTGTTAATTAAATTCGATTATATCATAGTTTTTCTAATGATGGTTAATGTCAAGAATTCATGTAGTTAAAGTAACCAAGTTCATGTACCAACAATTCACTTCTAGTACACGAAATCATTCGTAGGAATACTTCCGCATCTCCAACTGAAATTCGACCACAAGGGTTTTGAAGATCTAGATGTCAACATGGTGTGTGTCTCTTGGTTCACACACATGTCCAACATGGAAGTCTCCAGCCATGGTCAAGGGTTGTTAGTCAAAAACATGCCAAATTAGCATCAGTTAACTTCTAGAGAAATTCCTGAGAAAATGAGGACGAATCTTAATATTATGGAACATGGGTTTTGTGCAGGATGGTCTAAATTGAGTATTAAGCAAACATATTTCTAAATCGGGCACGATTAAGAAGTTATGGAGGTTTTTATAATATGGGTTTGCCCAGATTTTGTATGTGGCCAGTTTCCCAAGAAATGTAAAATTTGTTTGAATGAATTGGGATTTGGTTGTAGTGATTTCATGTATAAATAATGACTCCTAGAATAGAACGCTAGCATTCAATATTTTCATATACAGAGATATGAAATTGATGAGAAAAGTATTGTAATTTGAGACTATGCAAATAAATATTGTTGATTGTCTCTAAATCTTGGTGTACTGTTTCAACGTGATCTAATCCCCTTCGAGTAGCGTTGGTCAGGTTGGGAAGGGATCCCCAATCCTGGGTAACGTCTTCTCTTTACCTTGTTAGTTATATTATTGTTGTGTGTTTAATCGTGTATTTAATTTGTGTGTTTGTTAAGCTTCGAATTATTTGTTTCAAATGTGTTTCAATTTGGTTAAGCACCTTCATAATTGTACACATGTGTTCTACATCTCATGCATTGTAATTACAATCAATATGTGTTAATTATCGTCTTTGTAGTTTACAAAGATATTTAAAACATTTTCCCTTCCATACAAACTTTAGTCAATTCCATCAATAAATGATCATTCTTTGCCAATTGTTGCTCCCGAATAAGAAGTTATTTATGAAGTAAGATTGATTACAGGAGATAGAATTATCCTCACAACGCCTCATTGTTCATTCTTTGTGTAGATCTGTGCTCTTAAATTTGATTATCTACATATACATAAAGGAACACCATTTCCCCATTTGATTCATATTCTCATTGTGTTTGGTGTACACAATATGGAGGTTTATTTGTTGAGATCGAATCTTGTTGCGATTATGAGTTTGATTGCATTCTTAGATTTCCTAGTTTGTACTAGCCATATGCATGCAATTTATCTCATACTCAGACATACTAACATTTTCTTTATTTCTCATTTAATTTGACATTTCATTTTCTTCATTTCTTTTATGTCATTTCAATTTAACGGGTTTTGGTTGATGCATTTATTGGAACCCTTTAAGAATTGAAATCGTCATTGTTATAAGTACATGAAAACTCAAAGTGAAAGAGATTACTTCAAGCCTTCATAAAGAGAGGCTCTTAATAGACTAATAACTGGTTTTATTACTTTGTTTTAAGTGAATGAATATGTTAATATGAGTGACAAGAATCTATTGGAGTCATAAATTGCAAAAATATAAGGAATCCAGATGCAAAGAAAAACATCACCAACAAAGACTTGTTACACTTGACATATGATTTTGCATTCTTTAGTTTGGGTGAGTTAGTTTACAAATTCCATTATTTACCTTTCTAAGCTAATCATTTCTAGACTAGATAAGTGGTGTTTTGCAAAGAGTTTAACTTATGTTGGTCGACTGATTTGAAATTTAGATTGAATGGTATTTTTACCTCTACATTTTACATTTATTTAGATCAACCATAGTAATTAGACTTCATTCAGTTTGACAAGTTAATCATCTCTCAAAGTGCATGAACACTTAGATCTCAAGTGAAAGATTGCAACACAAGCCATTAATGAAACCTCAAGTTAATGAACTAATCATTGTTTATAGGTTTAGTTTCTGGTTTTAAATGTTTTGATTCTCTCATACATTGAAATATTAAGTATTCATTGATTAAACAAGATCTCATAAGAAAACATATTTATGCGTAGATTAAACATCTGGACATAGTGTGTTGTGCCATTGTTGATCTTGATATAAATTGGTGAATGAAAGATTAAGGTGTATAAGATTTACTTTTGAACTTTTGATTTCATTGGATTGCTTTGCTTTTTGAATTGATATCTTTAGTAAAAGGTAAGTTGATTTCATTTATTGCATTCTGAAGTGTGTTTTGTCGGCATTAGTTGTTAATGTAGGGTATAATAGGCTCTAATCCTGCATTTCATGTGCTTGCATCTTGAAGACTACGAACTCATGTATTGATAGATTAAATGTCAAGGATTTATACATATAAATAACCTGACAACAAGCGTGCTTCTCAAGCCAGAGCTAAACAAGGTATCCCTTATGTTTCGATTGGTCTCGAGCTTCCTATTCATTCTAGTGATAGGAAAGGTGAGGATCAAAATGTTGCACCCATCCTTATGAGGAAGCCGAAATTGAGGTGTTGGAAAGCTAGCAACCAGAGGAAAAATTGGTGGTTGGGGATGATGTCACCCTTGATGAGATCCCAAAGTTATTAGGAAAGACGATAGTTGCTCGTTTATGTGGTAAGGTTTTCTATTAGAACGTGTTAGGTAAATGGATAGAAAAGAATTGGTATTGCATTCCGGGTTATCATCCTAGTTTTCACACCCTCTTCAGAGGTTGGATCTGTTTTAAATTCTTATCGAGGGAGGATGTAAACCATATCTTTAGCTGGATTTGGGTTTGGGGACCCTCCAATTTAGTAATTAAGTAGTGTTCAATCTCCTTTGACCCTACTCATGACCCATTGGCTCTGACAAAAGTTTGGGTGATCTTGCCCAATCTTCCGTTGATTTTTTGGCAAGCCAAAATGTTGAAGGCCATTGGAAATAAAATTGGGAAATTATGTTTCCTAGAACCAAATTGGGAGACTAAACTGGGCCACCATTAGGCATGGCTTCAACTAGAGGTGGACATGCGGGAAGAATTACATGATGAAATTGAGTTGGTGTGGCAAGCATTCTCATGGATTCATTGGATTGACCATTGGAAGGTGCCATTTCAATGCTTTGGGTGCCATGAGGTTGGTCACCTACATGCACAATGTAAATGGCACCCATCCCAGTTTCCACCTTTTAGAAAAATATGGAAAGGGAAGTTCTAAGAGGACAATGCTCGTGAGGAAGGAGCTCATTCAATTATTGGGGAATCTAGCAGTGAGGTTGAGGCAAAGAGGAAGGTGGTGCCAATTTCCTCTTCATCAGAGAAATGTCACTATGACTTGGATGGTAAGGAATTGAGTCCCTCCCTTTATCTTTGAAAAAGTTCTTTAAAATTGGGGGTTTGGTTTTATCCAAGGCACTAGGTAGATAGATAGGTATAAAATATTTTCTTTCAAAGGCTTAGTTGAAAGAAAAAAAGGAAATTTTGGATGGTAGGCAGTCAACTATATTTTGGGCCCTCAGGGCGATGTTGGAACATCAAAAGGTTCCCTAATGATTGTTCTCTCTCTGAATATCAGAGGGGTTGGGGGTGCCCACAAAATTTTATCCCTCAAAGGGCTAGTGATTCTACAAAATCTGAATGTAATTATTATCCAGGAAACTATGTGTGTTGGGGACAAAAGAGAGTGTTTTTTCAAATCTTGGCTAAGGGATTGGTATTTTTTCTCCTCGAATTCTGAAGGCCTCTCCAAGGGTCTCCTTATAGCATGGAGGTCGAGCTTTAAATACACTTTCTCAACACAAATTTCTTCGAGGTCGATAGTGGATTTGGTGGATCATGCTCTAAAGTTCTCCTTTAAATTGGTAAACTTATATGGGTCGTATGCTAATCGTATCTCATTTTGGGAAGGGATAGATTCCTCAATATTTTTGCAGGGAGGTAATAATTTTTTGGGTGGGGACCTAAACTTCACAGTACTCTCTTAGGAAATTTCGGGGGAGTGTGCAAGAAAGGACGATTAAGAAGTTTTCTTTTCAAATTGGATAACCAAGAATGCACTTGTGGATGTGACTCTGCAAAATATTTCACAAACCTGGAAAAATGGGTGGAAAAGAAAATACCTAATTGCTAAAATACTTGATCATTTTCTCATCTCTGAAAATTTGGTGCTAAATTCTTCTGGAATTTCATCGAAGGTCTCATAGGGTGGTTTCTCAGACCACATGTCAATCTTTCTAGAAATTGTTAAATTGGGTAAAAAAAATTCTTCCCTTTAAAATTCAATGACTCGTGGTTTCTAGAAGAGGAGTTCCACTCTCTAGTTTTGAATTCCTTGCTTCCATTAAAAATAGTTGAGGTCTCCTATTATATGATTCATTTCTCAAACAATCTAGATAATATTGTTAAATTATCCAAAATCTGGGTCAAATATTTTCAACAGTGTTCCCAATATAGCCTAAAGGAAATTGAGAAGGCCCTAAATTTCCTCTTGATAGAAAAATCGGCAGGTTCCTTAAGCTAGGATGAAGAGATGAAGCTGAGAATACTTTTAAAAAGGAAACAAGATATGTTATTGCTTGAAGAAAAGAGATGGAGACTTAAAAGTAGGGTTATTTGGTTGAAAGAGGGGGATAGTAATACACAAATTTTCCATAGATATGCTCAGAACATAAAGGCTCATAATACAATCAATGTATCAAAGACATCCACAGATTTTTGGTGTCCTCGCATGAGGAATTGGAAGATGCAGGAGTTGAGTTTTTTAGCTCCATATTTAAAGAAAAGTTGGGCTATCCCATTGAAGAAATACTTAAATTTATTGAACTATTTCCCCAAAAAATCACGGAGGAAATGAACAAGGCTTTGTTGGAGAAGGTTTTTGAGTCAGAAATCCTTGACACTTTATCTTCTTTTAAAACAATATAAAATGCATGGTCCAGACAATGTGACTGTAGAATTCTATTTGGGATTTTATGACCTCCTCAAAGAAGATTTATTAAAAGTGGTTTTGGAATCACGGGATTCTGAAAGGATATTTGGTCCTCTCAACAAAAAATTCCTATCCTTTATTCCCAAGAATTATGATACAACTTCTTTTGATGACTTCCACCCCATCTCATGTTGTAATCTAGTTTACAAGTTAATTTCCAAGATCATCACAAATAGAATCAAACCTATTCTAAGTGAAACCATCTCATAGGAACAATTTGAGTTTTTGTTCAAATTCCAAACTCATGACATTATGTCCCTATCCCAAGAAGCATTGCATTCTATTAAAGTCCAAAAAATCCCTTCCTTTGTTCTTATAATTCATCTCTCTAAAGCCTATGACAAGGTCAATTGGAATTTCCTAAGACTTTCTCTCATAAAGATGGGGATGAACTTGATCATTGTTAATTAGATTATGGGATGCATTGAATTGACATCATTCACAGTTCTTATTAATGTTTCCCCTTCAAATTTTTTTCGTTCCTCAAGAGGGATCTGTCAAGGTTTCCCTCTGTCACATTTTCTTTTCTTAATAGTGGCAGAAGGTTTGAGTAGACTCATTCAAGACGCTCAGAACAAATTCTTTCTCTCATGCCTAAAAATCGCAGTTTCAGAGTTTATTTCACATTGAGTTTTGTAGATGATGTAATGCTCTTTGGTGCAGGTACTATTAGAGAAATTCAATCTTTAAAAGATATCTTGGACCTTTTCTGTTCAACAACCAATATGGAGATAAACGGTAGGAAATATTCTATTAGATTCAATGAGCTAGAAGCAGAGGCAAGAGAGAAGCTAAATCTCCTTTTCCCATTCAAGTCCTCGCACATGGATGTTGGAATCAAGTATTTGGGTTTAATTTTAAAGCCTAACTCATATGGTTTTGCATATTGGCCTCGTTTCCTTTAAAATTCAACCAAGAATTGACATGTGGGTGAACCGGATTCTTTCTTGCGATGGAATACTAGTGTTAATAAAAAAATTATTGTGCAGTATTCTAGTGTATTGGGCTACCATTGCAAAGATACCAAAAGGTATCTTAATAAAAAATAGCAAGGATTGTTTCAGGTTCTTATGGTAAGGAAAGAATAAGGAGAAAGGAATTCCACTGGTCAAATGGACGAGGTTTGCAAGACCAAAAGATTTATGAGGATGGGGAATTCATAACTTGTTTTGGTTCAGTAGAGCTTTGGCAGTCAAAATCCTATGGAGGCTCATGTCCAACAAGATTTTTTGGGGAAGATTTATAATATCAAAGTATTTGGAAGGTAAATCCATTGAAGAATGGTTTAGAAGTCCAAGGAAGTCAGTCTCTGTAAGTTCAATTAGATTGAAATTTATTGTTGACACCTTTTCGTTGACTGGGGTCTGGTTTGAATGACGCATAGGAAATAAAAGAAGTGTTCAGATTGGGGAAGATCCCTGGGAAGGTTCTTCAAAAAACTTCAAATTATCGAAAGGATTGGTAAGAAGACTCCACGCTCAAAGTATTTTAATCTTGAAGGATATAGCGGATCAAGGAGTGGATGTTATAGGTAGAATTACTTGGAAATCTGCAACAGACCTAAAACTAGAAGGGGAATCGACAATAAAATGGTCAAATTATGTGAAATCTATGAAATTATGTTTTTTTTTTCTAGAGGAGGATGTGTCGGACACCACTTTCTAGGAAAACAAATTAGGGTCTTACACAGTCAAGAGGGGTTGTGAGGATTTGGTGGAAGAGTCAAATGAAGAAGAAATAAAATGGTGGTGAAGAGGGTTATGAAAGCAGAAAGCTCCATAAAAAATGAAAGTGTTGTTTTGGTTAGCAATGGAGCAGAAAATCCTAACTTGGAATGTTTTATGCAAAAGGAGATGAACGGTCTAAATAGATGCTCCTTATGTTGTTTAGAGAGTGAATCATCCATCCATATTTTCTTTCAGTGTTCCTTTTCCAGCCAGGTTTGGAGTCAAGTTCCATCAAAACTGAAGATCCCAGAAGTTCCTTTCAATGGGATCCTAAAGGAATGGATAGATGCCTCGAACAAGGAATCAGTGATCCAAGAAGTAGTTTCTCTTCCATGTTTTGTTTTTTATTTTATCTGGTGTTTGAGAAACCTTATCATTTTTCCAAGAAATTGTATTACAGTGGAGGTGGTGGTAGACCTGATCTCTTAGATGGTTATTAACTTTAAGAAAGAAACAAAAGAGAGAAAAAAAATGAATAACCATGATGCCAGAACTAGTTGAAGAAACCCCATGGGGTTTCTTTGATGGGGTGAACCAAGGACATTGCCCTTTCTATGGAGTTTGGGAGGTTTGATACATTTTAGCAGAGCACCATTTCAAAATTCATTACACTCCAGTTAAGGAATCAAATATGAAGGTGGAATTAACAACAATCTAGGCATTATTGTTCCTTGCCACTTCATTAAATTTGAGAAAATTACAAATATTTTGCAATTCACAAGTGGTGGTGGATTGGGTTAGAGGTAAAGTTCAAATTTAGGTAGCAAGGTTGCAACTCTTAATGAGGAGAATTTAGGAGTTGTTGGGTGAGATGGAATGGTTCTATTGCAACCATGTTTACAAGGAGATTAATTGAAAGGTAGATCAACTCTCGAAGGAGCCTTTGGAACTTAAAGTTGGGGCCTTTTTCCACCAAGAATTTCTTAATGATCAGTTGGTCCATGACATGTCTTTTGATATTTATTTTTTCAGCTATAACCTCAATAGCTAGATATTTTTTGTCTTAAAATGATTTGTTTAAAAGATGAAAATGCAAGAAAAATGCATTGTAGGATCTGTTTTTTTAATAGAAGTATGTTTTGTAAGTATCGGTGGGTAAAGGATGTAAAAGACAGAAAATGAGAAGTCTTGTTCTTTTTTTATAAGGATCGTAACATGTATATTTTATAATGAAATATAAAATTCGTTTCTTTCTCAGAAAAAATGTATATAAAATTTTAAAAAATCATTTGAAAATATTAAATTAAATTGAAAAAATACATATAAACAAAAAACACAAGTTTTAAAAAACAAAACAAAAAAAGCATAATGAGGGGGTTTATTGCAGAATTATCCCCACCACCCCCTAATTCCTCATGTGCTCCCTAAGAGGTGGGTGGGGGGGTTGTAGCTCTCCCCTCCATCCCAACCCACTTTCATCCCCCACCCATTGCTTAGGGGAGTGTTGGGGCCCAGAAATGTCCTATTCTCATCCACCTTTCCCTTCATCATTCTTCACATTTCATCGTCCCATTAATATTTCACGATATCATTTCCATAAATATATTGGGGTTTCACCTTATTGTTCTCCACTTTATTCATTTTAGTATTTAAAAGGGATTTGTGATTAAATGTTATAAAATCAAAAGAGAAAGGGATTCTTAGCTTTGATTCATGGTTTTGGTTTTCATGCTTTCATTATTATGTTATGAAGATTGATTTGGTTATTTAAATATAAGATTGCTTCATTAGAGTGAGATCACATATGTTGTTGTGTTATTTAACTCTTCACATGTTGTACTTGTTTCTCCTTCATGTAGTTCTCCATTTTTAGATTAATTCCTTTACACAATTTCCCATTCCTAGATTAATTTCATTTATGCAACTAGATTAATTCAATTCCAAGTCGTGTGTTAGATTAATGATTCTATTTCAGTTGTGTGTTAGATTAATGATTCAATTCCAGTTGTAGCTTAAACATTAGATTAGGTTAGTCCCGCTTCAATATTGCATATACTTTGCGTGTGCTTCGTCAGTTTACAACCTCTAGGTTGACAAATTAGATAAGTTGGGCAAATACTACAATGCGATTAATACAACATTAGTTCGGCCCAATATAACGACTGTCGTTCCCTTGTCACAATTGTTGTTCCTTTTTTTGTTCATTTGAACGGGACGATTTTTGTTCCTTTTGTTGTTCCTTTGAATAGAACAACTTTCATTCCCTTTACGATTGATGTTCCTTTACAGGTGTTGCATCTCTGGAGGTTGGGTATTGAAAATGGAAGGTAAGAACCTACGTAGGCGACAAGTAAAATGCTTGTGCCAGCGCCTACCTTTTCTTGATGCATAGAGGTTGTTTTTAGGACATATTTAGAGCCCAACAAGGAGCAACCCACCGACCCCCAAGGGGTGGAGTGTAGACTAGGAAGGAGGGGAGGGTTGTGAGCCCCCTACCCACCACTTAGCGGGTTGGAAGGAGGTGGCTTAGCTGGTATGGGAGGAAGATTATGGGCTTAAGAAGGTGGGAGGGCGCAATTTCAAAAATCAAACCCCCACCCCAAGCTTAGATTCTTTTTTTAACTTACATTTTTAAAAATTTTCTTCTACTTTTTTTTCAATTTTATTTTATTTTTTTAAATGATTTTTTTTTTAGTTTTTAAACTTTTATAATTTCTTTTTTATTTTTATTTTTATAATTTTACCATTGTATTTTAAAAAAATTAAATTTTGTTCAATTTTTCAATTTCTTTTAAAATTGAGGATTATTTTTCAAATTCTTTTTAACTTTGTTTTGCGGGTTCATTTTTAATTTTAATTCTTTTTACATTTTTTAGTTTTAAATTTTATTTAAAAAATCTTTTTTCCCCGATAATTTAAATTTATTTCCCCATTTTTTATTTATTTTTTTTTTTTTTATGATTTTGGTTGCAACANGTTAAAGTCACCGGTTTGAAACCTGCGGGGACAAAAAATCCAACCATGTTAAGGGTTGGTGTGGCTCAGGCCGGGTGCGATCCCCGGGTGATTTTGACGGATTAGATGCCCCTGAGTTGTGGTTTCTCAAGCCACAGTTTAATCGCGTAACCAACAGGTCCCGCACAAATTAACAAAAAAAAAAAATAGTCTTTCTAGCAATGGTTTAAAAAATGTTGTAGATTTAAACCCAAAAAATGAAAGTTGTTGGCTCGATTAGGGGGTTTTAGACCTAGGGTTCGATAGGCATATTCAATCTTCAAGGACTAAGGAAGGTCTCACCCAAGATGCCATGAGAATCATAGAGACCATCGGTCTTGTGCAATGTGTGAAGGAATAAAACATACAGTAAACCTTCATCAGCTAGTCATTCATTCATTCGTAACTACCACGACCTTACTGCACAAAATAATAGAAAATAGGGATACATTCATACCATAACTCATCAAATGCATAGATAAATGTGCTTTAGACTTTATTCATTAAACTCAAAGGAATTCAAATACATTTCCATACATAGAGGTCAAAGCCTACTCAAGATGCATTAATAGTCAAAACATAGATGAGCCATGTGCTCAAATTTAGTTTCTCTCTCATATTCACACACATGATACCTCTGAACATCCACACTGGTACAAAATGGAACTTGAGCTCTAACTCCCCTACAAATTACACATTATCTTACTATTCGATCGCTACTAGTGAAAAAAAAACCCCAACCCTTACATATCTGCAAGCATCCCCATATCTTCCACATAGTGTGGAAATCATAACAAACTTGTCAACTCATCCACAACCTCAACCATGATCAATCGGGTTGTTGCAAAAATAGTTACAATGATTACTAAAGATATTTTTGAATATGGTCTATATGTGATCTCTCTAAGTCCTTGCGCGCAATACAAAAGGGGTTAGCGCGTGTAATAAATCCTTAGCTAGAGTAGATGTTGAAACTTGGCGTCACGTAGTGCATATTATTGATCATGCACGTAGTGCTAACTTGTGTCACACATGTAGATTTTACCAAAACTTAGGTACTAATAAGCCCCAAAATTCAGTTTTTTGGCTCATCCTCGAGCTAACGACATTGCTTAAGGCGTGAAAGAGGAGGTTGAAGGCACTATCTTAATGAGGTATGCAATGAACTCTTTGAATTTTCCATCGAGCTTGACAAAAATATCTGTCAAGGTCTTTATCTTGGTGAAAAAATCCTCGACATCACATGGTATGATTGTCTTTGCAATAAGTTTGATCTCCTCCCATACTTGGATCATTAGGGTTGCCTTTTCTTGTGCATATGCTAGTTTGTAGAGGTGAAGTTGAGCCTTCTTGATTGCGGTGAATATAATACCTGGAATAGTTTTTTGTTCTATGTGGGAAAACACAATCTCCTAAAGTTGGTTGGAAATTTTTTCCATGGCCCCATGTCCGTCTCCTAGTGGTAAGGACAACAATTCCTACTTATTTTGTTCGATCCGGGCCTCATTTGCATGGATATGATCGTCAATCGTCTTGGTTTCAAGGGCATCCTGGACATCGATCCAAATTTTGAGGCTATCTTTGACCACCCCATAGAAATATTTTATGCCTGCATGTTCACGTTTTAGTGCCTCCTCTGCAACAACAATTCGTTGTTGCAACCCCCATTCCTCTAAGTGGGGAGTGCACTTTATCTTATCCTAAAGTTCTAAGTTCTATTGTTATAGGTACTGGACTCTCTCCTTTACTTTGTTGAGTTTTCATGGCACGAGAAGGTCTGTAGTGTCTTGAGTTGTAATATCCCAAGATCAAGCCCAGTAGTAATTGTAAATGTAACATGTTTTATAGGCTGGTGAGCCAAGTTATTATAAGCTAGGAGGCTAAATGTGATGATTAGGCTGGAGAGCCTAGATGATAAAGGCCAATGAGATTATTTTTGTATATGTAAATACTCATATCATTAATATAAATACATCATTGTGTGTAGACCGGCCACAATAAAAGAGAATGGGGGACTAAGCTCCACTAGGTAGGGAAAAGGATGGGGCTAAGAGGCTACAAAAAATGGATAAGATAGAGGGATTATCCCAAAGGGAATAATATTATATTATTATTGGGGGGTTCTCTTCCATTCTTTGCAGGCTTCCTAGGAATGCACACATTCATGCAGGAAGCCATTACCTCCATTGTTGACATTTGAGCAAGCACATACCTCTGAAACCTGCACGCATTTCTGGAGCCATATCCTGTACTTTCCTGTGATGAATAGAACCTGTATTCCTCCTAGATGGCACAACACACCTATATCTACCTGAGCATGTGCTAAACTTGTTTGTTATGAGAATCACCTATTCCAAATCCGAAGGCATTTTTTGTTTCCATCACCTATGCATTAGTTGAATGTTGTTGTTGTTGTTTTCACCTAAGCCTGTTGTTGGTTATCTGGGAGCGGGAGTGAAGAGGTGGGTTGTCGGGTCCGTGGAATGAAGAGGAAAGTTTTCAGGCTTGTAAGTAACTCTCTCCAGGTGAGAGAGTTTGCTAAAAAAGAAGAATAAGGTTGTCAACTTGTGAGAAACTCTCACCAGGTGAGAGAGGTTTCTAGGGAAGTGATTTATCTTGGAGGGAGTCTAGCAGCAACTATAGTGTTATGATAATTCATGTCTAGCATGTTGTTGAAGCCCTGGAAGGGAAGTGGGGAAGCTGAAGGACTGTTGAGAAAAGAAGGGGCACACTTCCAAGGGTGGGATAGGCATGTGGGGAATGAGAGGCTCTAGGCTGTGTGTATAAGTTGGCATCCTAGGAGGGAATCCTTCCTAATTGACTTTGTAGCATCCCATTGTCTCAGCCTAGCCTAGGAATCCCTTTACCCTAGTGGAGTTTAGTCCCATATTGGGGGTGACCCACTGGTAAGAGTGATGAGCAACGTGGTGTATGGATGGGAGGTTCGTGGAAGGTATACACACAGTTGGTGGTCTTCTACAAAAATATAAGTATCATTTATATGTTTATTTACATGTTGGGTATTTGTACATGTCTAATATTTATAAGTATTTCCTGTATATATTGTATGTGCAGGATTACTATTATTTCCACATTAATCTATATATTAGAAGAATGTAATTTTTTGTTAAGTTATATATGTATGATTTTCGGCATGAGTCTCTGAGTGCCATAGCCCAGCAGGTCTATGGCTTGGTATGTTACAATATGGTATCAGAAGCTTAATAAGATTGTTTTATGGCGTAGCATGGCCCAGCTTGGGTGTTTGGGGATGTTAAAAAATGGTATCAGAGCATGAAATCTTTTTCGGTGGCATGCCTCATCCTAGGAGGCCGGGGTATGTTACAAAATGGTATCAGATCCCATGGTTTCAACATTGAACTTGGATGGGTCATGTATGATGAATTGAAGTAAAAATTCCACAAGAATTTAATGTACATAGTGCCATAGGGGCGTTAATAGAGCTCCTGGGGGAAGTGGTTGAGTATTTATCACAACAATCGTGGTTCATAACCATAATATTGAATTTGAGCTATAGGATCTGCATGGGGGGAGGCAGACCCTTCCCAGTCGTCGGACCTGGAAAAGGTGCATGACAGTTAACCTCCAAGTCCTTCGGACTTTGTGACTTCAGTGAAGTTTATGTTTTGTTCATAAAAAGGGGCCTATTACACATGATTTTAGTCACTTTGGTGATGTCTTAATAGTGATGTATTCAGGCTCCCAACAAGGACTTTTTGATTGAGAAAAGTGGCTCTTGTCTTCTACCAAAAAACATATTTTTAAGATGAGTTCGCAGACTGCCTATGGTATATGGTGCGAGAATCCTTCATTCTCGCAGGCCACCCACACTTAGGGTGTGAAATTCTCGCAGTCTACTCCATACACAGGGTGAAAACCTATTTTTAAGCTTGGAAAGGAGAAGTGGTCTCGAGGGTTCTAGAAGGGAATCTTCTAGAAAATGAGTTGGCATTCACATGGTTGTCATTCTATTGACTTCTCATATTTGATGGGATCATCCTCATCCATGTAACCATCTCTCCTTCTCCTATATATTGAAAGGTTTCTCATGGAAAAGGTTAAGGAAGATTGAATGAAGAATTGATGAAAGAATTGTGTGAAGAACCCTGCTTGGACAGAAGCTTGAAGACTCTATTCGGTCTATCAAGAGGAATTGGATCTTCTTCATGCAAGTACAAAGCAAGTGTGTGTGTTGGAACCAAGGGTCACTGAAAGGAAGCTTGTGACATCAAGGTGATCAGGTTGTATCTTCTACTTTCAATTAATATGATACATCGACATGTCATTTTCCCATAAAGTCACTCTTACTTTATTGTGTAATTCCTTGATCATATGCATAAGTTGACATTGAATATACTTTTCTATCTTCACTTTGGTTGGTTTGTGTTGTCTTGGATTTGACTTCACGAGAGCATCGGAGTGAAGTGGGAACAACAGAGACCTAAGGAAGCGATATAAAGGTATGTCACTTATTCCTTCCTATTAGTAGATTCAATGATTACAACTTAGGGAAAGAGTCATGTCCTGTCCTATTTTATTCTAGATTCAGGTGGATCTAGGGAGATCTATTAGTGTTCGCACCTACTGATTTGTCCGATAACAAAATTGGTGACTCCACTGGAGATGCAACCCATTTTTGGTGGTTTTTGGTGGTTTTTCCTCGGCCATTTGCTCTTAACTTAGTAGTTTTCATTTCCATCAACCTCTGAGTCTTGAGGAGACCTTGATAGAATCTCTGGGTCTAGAAGTTCCTTAAAAAGTTTTGTCTTTTTTCCAAATTTTGCTTAGTTTCAAGCCTTCTCTCACTGCACCCTTCTATAGCCTGCGAGAACCACTAGAGTTCTCACCCTGTTGTTCAGTCCAGTGTGAACTTCTCACACTCTGCTTGTGTCCAGCCTACTAGAATCCTTGATTCTCGCACTGTACACCACTGCTAGCCTGCGAACCCATTTGAAATTTTTTTGGATTAAGGTTTTTTGTATCCTCAGATGCCCAAATTTGTATGTGTGTCTGAAAAAAACTTCTCTGGCTAGTGATTGATTGTTTCTTGACTTCGAATTTCCTGAATGATTAGTGTTCGGAAATTGAAAGCTCTTCTTGTTCATTTTTTCTCAACTGTTACCTCTTGACCTTTTCTTAACAAGGATATAATCTTTGGTTTTGAAATCCGAGTGCTTGTTTGGTTGGGAGCCGATGATCGGTTTAAAATTTGGGATTAATTGTCCTTTTCAATTGCTCATTATTTGGAAAATTGTTATCCATATGCATTTGAAGAGACTAGTCTGGTCTATTTGTTATTTTTGTCTTCATTGAAAGATTGGTTTGGGTTTTTTGTTGTATATTGCTTTTTCATCGGTTGCTAGTTTTTCTTAGTTCCACCACTATTGTTTGGTTTCTAGTGAAAATTAAAAAACATTTTTTATTTTTAAGCAAATTTTTATTCGAAAATATTGGCATTCAATTGTTGAAATAGAACAAATAGAGGATTGGCATTGTTCATGATTGATTGATATTGCATTTCAGAGAAGATCATACATCGTAGTTCATATTGTTCTAGAAAAATCCTCTTTCCCTCCAGTGAATAAGATTCATCGAACAAAAAATTTGTATCATTCATTCCTATCTATGCATTGTTGGGTCAGAGTCTCACACGACATCAGTTTCATTTCTGTCTCCTTTGAGTAACAACAACCTTTAATAATATTGCGCAATTTTAAAATTTAACTAGTAACTTGTTCTAGGGCTCTTTTACACCAACATTAGCTAGGCTAGAGATTTGGAATACGCAGTGAGACACACTCTCCAAAGCACAAAACAAATAATAGAATCTTGTGGTAAGGAGTGTCAAATTCCATTTGGAACATTTTGTCCTGGGAAGCCCTTCTCACACAAGGGTCAAACCCGAGGTCGCATTGAGATTGACAGAGTTACTCACCCTGCTTTGTCGATATCGGTGTAGAGATTGCATGTATTATGGGGGTCACTTGAAGGTATACCCACAATGATGAGTGGAAGCCTCTCAAGTTGGTTTTAGGCTAGATACCCTGCCCTTGCATGTGGATCATACTATTGACTGTTCCCCTAGGCTTTATTGTTGTTGGTGGTAACCTCAATGGCCTATCTTCTTAGGGTGTTACACAAGGTGATTGTGAAGGGGCAAGTCTTCACGGTACATGGAATCGACGTTGGCCAAACTCACTCGGGCTCCTTGGAGGGTATACCCATGATTATGTGTGGGAGCTTGCACCAGGGTGTAAGTTCGTTAAGCAGGTCGTCAACGTAACTTTTCCACCCTAGCCCAACCCCTTCTTATCTTGTCATTGCGACGTTGGATTTCATCACCAACTAGTGACTTCAGAATTAGAAGGTCTTGTTTTATTGGTTTTGCTTCCTAGAAATTTACTAACGCGTGTTGTTTTTTTACCCAAGTTGACCATAGAATTTCCTTTGTAAGTTTTTAACTCGATCACAATTGACCCTCCATGTTGTTCATGTAGAATGTAAGGCTTACCCCCAGAAAATCTGGAAGGTTCTCAACCCTTGCCTACCAACTCACCGGAGGGCTCTCCTCAACAGAGTGAAGTCCAAGATGTTTCCACTTCACAAGTGGAAAGAACTGACTCTCTAGAACAGTTCCGAATTTCCAATTCTCGAGAGGACTTTCAACTTCATCCCGACTCCGAGAGATGCATTGTACGAGTGAATTCTTCTGAAGACTTAGTTGTTCAGTCTTCTAGATCACTGACTGGACCTTTCCTAAGACCTGAGGGTCAAGATCCTTTTTGGACTACCAGCGTTTTTAGATGGGATGTCTTTGGCTCAGGAGCAGGCGTTGATATCACTGTCTCACCTGAGCTACCCGAAACATCTGATCCATACGCAGTACCTTTTACTACTGCTTATTATTTTCCTGGTACAGAAGCTCCGTGAGTTGACCACATCTTGACTCTCCCTTTACAAATGGTCCATTAAAAAAATACCATGAGTCCTCACACCAGGATTATTGTGGCTAGACAAGCCCCCATTGGCACACTGCTTTTTCCCAGAGTCACCCTAACACTTCCACCCGGATACCATGCGTTGAATGCCTCTATTCCCACTCCTACGCAAATCTCATATGGGACTCCTGGCAGTTCCACTCCTTTTTGGCACCATCCTCCCAATTTCATTCTGACACTTCCTCCACCCCCTTTCAGAGGACCTCTTCCATCCTCTATCAGAGGAACTGATCCTAGTGGCATCATTTTGTCATTCACACCAAATTACCAGAGTCCTGTTCGTGGACAATTTCACCAGGCAGGCCCAACTCAACCCCCCCTTGCAAGACAAATCCCAATTGGGACACAAGCCATGATTGTAGGGAAACCCCCACCGACCCCACCCTATGGAAAAAACATACCTCCATCCTTGGCCCAATATTGGAATCATCTTATACAACATAACCCTCACCTGACTGGGGGGCAACAACCTCATGCTAGCTCTGTCATACCCCCTAGTATAGGCCAACCCTATCCAAGTACATCTAATCCTATTTAGGGCTCGAATTCTCAACCCCATGCCCTCGTTCAAGGGTACAACCCTATGAGTTACTTTCCTCCACACCAACAACAAAATCTTTCAGGATCCTCACATTATATGCAGACTGCTTATGGTTCCACTAGTTTGCCGATGGGACTCCCTCCCCAAAGTCACCAATACCCGCATGTGAATAGACAGTTACCTTTCTTAGCCACCCTGGACCTCTTGAATCTGTCGAGGATTTTAAATGATCCGATTAGTCACTCTCCCCAATGGCCCGCCATACCGGCCAAACTACCATTCGACATCCCTAAATTCGATGGCAAACTGGGAGAGGAACTGAACAATCATGTAATGAATTTTCACCTTTGGTGCTCGTCCAACTCCTTGATGGATGACTCTATTAGTCTACGCCTTTTTTTAGCAAACCCTCATGGGTTCCGTCGCGAAGTGGTATATAGAATTACCACGAGGTTTGTTCGCCAACTTCAACACCCTCACTATGACTTTCCTCACCCACTACCAGTTACCGATCTGCTATGAAACAGGGACCGAGATTTTGAGTTCTTTCAAACAAACCAAAGCCACTCATATCTCCGATCACATTCATGAGTGGCGACAGAGATGACGTCTCATCAAACTCGAAATTCCCGATCAGTTGTTGGTAGAGTGGTTCACAAAATCATTCGTGAGTGAAATCGGTCATGACATTTCCATGGGTGGAGTTGTCACGAAATAATAGGCCATTAGTCGTTCTCAATACCTTGACCTCATTTACTCACAAACAGGTACTCTTTACAACTTACTCCTTGATGTGCCTCATCCTTCTACTTCCGCCACTTCAACTACTCCTACTGCTTCTCATGCAGTCGACAGTGTGATTGGAACTTTCCATGCCCAACCACATTCCGTCCAAACCTCTAGCAACAAACCCAAACCCATTTCTTCTAATGTTCAAAATGATTCGTCTCCTACCCCTCCCACCGACAAAACTTTTGAGGTAAATGTTGTTCAATCTACCCCCGCCGATAAAAACAAATCCAGAAAAGGAAAGGGTAAGAATAAGGAGGACAAAAATAATTCGCAAGTAGAAAGAACCAAAACACCACATGTTGATGATAGGGATAAGTGCAAACCCTGATACCCTTGTCTTCTCTATGGTGGTGATCACTACACTAAGGATTGTCCACGATGAGCTGAGGTTACTAAGTTCCTTCAAGGGACCACGAAACCACCCACTCTAGTCATATTGTCACAACCCTTCCCTTCTCAACAACAAGCCCAATTGGTCATTCATGACCAACCTTCCCCCTCCAATACATGCTATGTCTTAATGTGTACAGGAGACTCAAAGAAAAATGACATCACACTTACCACTCGAGCCAAAGATTATTCTTCCTCCAAAGAGAAGGTTGATGCGATACCTCCATCATTGGTCCAACCATCTCCCACGACTCAACCTACCAATGGTCCTCTTCATCTCGAACGACCAAGCCTCGACACAATTCTTTGCCCTCCTCCAAAGGGCCTCGTTCGGAAATTGGCTTTCAATCCTCATACATGTGCTGCCCAGAACTACAATAGTGTTGAAGATCTGGCCCAAGCACCATCCACGATGTCAGCCCTTGAAGTCCTTCAAAGTTTCCCTATACAACAGAAGGAACTGTTGAAAGATATCGATGGAATTGACCCTACAGATATGAATTTAATAATTTTTGACTTGGAAGATCACATTCCAAGGTTACCCCCTCAACTCACATTCCAAATACAATTTATTGTCTCCGACAAAAACATTTGTAGAACAGTTGTCGACGAGGGTGCCTCGACGTGTGTCAAGTCTATTACTTGTTGGAAAGCCATCGGCTCTCCTCCTTTGAATAAATCCCACAACACACTCAAAGACTTTAATGGCTCTAGTTTTAATCCTTACAATTTCCTCCCTTCATTGTCGATTACATTAGAAGGAAAAATAGTCCAAGTTGAAGTGGAGGTATTTGACGCTCCTCTTGATTACAACCTTCTACTTGGCCGTAGTTGGATTGATTCCATGCGCATAGTTGCGTCAACTCTTTTCCATGTCATGTGTTTCCCACATCAAGGAAAGGTAATTATCATTGACCAATTAGCCTTCTTTAACTCAGATGCATGTACTGGCAACATACCGTTGATTACCAAAACCCCCGCCAGATATGAGAACGTTGGTGTGGGTCTTCTTAAAGACTCCTCGTTAATGGGTACCTTCCCCATCCCACCACTCGATGTTCCACATCCATCTGTAGCCTCGATCAACATGATCTCCACCTCTATTCACGGAACCCCTGCATCTCACAACCCATGGATGGTACCCAACCCCGATAATCATCTTCGTTACAGCGACAAAATGCCTTTGAGTTCGATCGAATCCACCTATCAGGCCATTCAATCGGCAACCCCTTCTACCCCCTCTCTTGGTGATTTATCCCCAGATCCTTTCCGTGTCATTTTTCCCACAGACGAGATGATTATGTCTATTATGGAAGACACCCCCTAGGACGATGGACATCATCGTTCCATCCTCTTCCTGGAATAACACACCATCGAGAGATACCAACGGATCTCGACCCCGTCGACTGTTGTTGTCATTTCTACCATTCCTGAGTCTACACTCGACGTGTTTTTTGAAGGGAACTTAAGTAATATCTCACCCACCATCCCCCTCGACATATCCATAAGACCTAGAATTGTCAAAAATGTCCATATCGGAGCTTCATGTTCCCCTGACGAAATTGTCACCTACAAGTCACTTTTCAAAGAATTTTGTGACGTCTTCACTTGGAGCTATGAAGAAATTCCGAGTATTGACCCCGACATTGTGATACATGATATTAAGACATACCGAGATGCTAAACCTGTCTGGCAATGACTTCGTCTGGTCCACCCATGTAAAGCGGGCGCTATCAAGCTTGAAGTCAAGAAACTTCTCAAAGCCGAATTTATTTTCGCAGCGTCTCTCACTAACTGGGTTTCCAATATTGTCCCAATCGACAAGAAACAAGTCACAATCCACGTGTGCGTTGATTATAGGGGTATTAACAAAGCATGTCCCAAAGACAACTTTCCTACTCCCTTTTTCGACCAGATCGTCGATGATTGTGCCGGCAGTGAAGTCTTTTGTCTGATGGATGGTTTCTTCGGATATAATCAAATCAATATCCTTCCTACAGACCAACACAAAACCGCTTTTATTTGTCCTTGGGGCACTTTTGCCTATTAGAAACTTCCTTTCAGTTTAAAAAACATTGGCACAACTTTTCAGCATGCTATGTCTTACGCCTTCCATGATATCAGGAACATCGTGCAGCCATATCTAGGTGAATTACCCACTCATTCCATGCATCGTGTAGATCATCCAATACACCTCTGAGACATTTTCCTTCGATGTCGGTTTTACCATATGCGCTTGAATCCTCACAAATGCATCTTCTGTGTAGAATCTGGCTGACTTCTAGGATTTATTGTTTCACATCAAGGGATCTGGGTAGATCCTTTGAAGTTCGAGGCAATTCTCAATCTTCCTCCTCCTTCCTCACTTTGCCAGTTACAAAGTTTGCAAGGGAAGGCAAAATTTCTTCTTTGTTTCATCAAGAACTATGCCGAGCTAACTCTGGGATTTACGCGACTGCTTAAGAAAGGGTCCGAGTTCGTATGGGATACCACTGCCAACAAAGATTTTGAAGCTTTGAAACTGTCTTTGACACGTACCCCACTTCTCTTCCCACCTAATTATAGTCACGATTATTTCCTCTACCTTGCAGCCTCGGACTACACCATCGCTATGGTTCTCGTCCAGGAGGATGATTCTCATGACGAAAATGTCATCTATTACTTGAGTCAAAGTCTTACGCATACCGAAACCAAGTATTTACATGTTGAAAAACTAGCCTTGGCATCCATCCAAGCAGTTCAATGTTTCCGGCATTATATCATCTCTCGCAAGACTACGGTAATTTCTAACTGCAACCCTATGCAGCACATTCTCACGCATCAACTGCTAGGGGGAAAATACTCCAAATGGATCGTGATACTCCAGGAATTTGACTTAGAATGCGAACGCGCTAAGTCCAAGAAATCCTTAGTGTTTTTAGAGTTGATATGTGACTTTCCCTACTCTAAGACTGAAAATGTAGCAGTCGATTCATTACCTGATGAATCCCTTTTCCTGATTAGTTTTGATGGTACAGAGATATCATCATAGATCTCCAAACCCAGACTTTTCGAGCCCATTTGTCTAGTACTTACCATCGTCGAATACGCTACTAAGCCCGTCAGTATATCATCCTTGGTGATACTCTTTATCGTCGTGGGATTGACTCCATTTTTTGACGCTGCCTCACGTTTGACGAAGCTGAGAAAGCCCTAAATGACTGCCATTCTGGAGCCTGTGGTTGTCATATGTCTAGGTATGCTACTGCCTAGAATATCTTGCAAGCATGGTATTTTTGGCCTTCGTTATTTAACGATTGTATGATTGCCGTCCAAAAATGCCACACTTGCCAGACCTACAACAATAAAATACAGTCACATCCTGCTCTTCTTCACCCTGTGGTATCTGTTGGTCCTTTTGTAAAATGGGGTATCAATTTCATGACATGTCACCCTCACTCAGTTGGGGGGCATGGGTACATTATTGTAGCCATAGATTATTTTATGAAATGGGCCGAGGTGATGCCGACATTTGACAACACCGGAAAGACCGCAACATTATTCATATTCAATCACATCATAGCTCGTTTTGGTGTTCCTCAGGCTATCGTCACTGATCACAGTAGCCATTTTAGAAACTTCATGATGTTTGAACTCACTGAAAAGTTGGGTTTTTTCCATGAAAAATCAACACCCTATTACCGACAAGCCAACAGCCAAGTCGAAGCAATTAACAAAGTCCTCATTACCATGCTTCGACGAATGATAGGGATTCACAAAATGAGTTGGCACACAATGTTGTTTTCGGCATTGTGGGCTTACCGGACATTCGTTAAGTCTGCTACTGGGTTTACACCATTTCGGTTAGTCTATGGTCTAGAAGCCATCCTGCCGATTGAATGTGAAATACCCTCCGTAAAACTAGCCGTCGAACTCCTCCCAAACACTTCTATTGAAGAAGAACGTCTGTTGTATCTCATGCGATTAGACGAAACTCATCGTGATGCCACCCTAGTCATAGAATCCCAGAAGAAACGCGTCAAAGCCCAATATGAAATACATGTCAAGCCTCACGCTTTCTCTTAAGTTGATTTGGTTCTCCTTTACGAACAAGATCGGGATATGCTAGGAGCAAGAAAATTCGAAACTATGTGGCAAGGTCCTTATATCGTTAGACAAGTTTTGGAGAAAGGAGATTACGAGTTAGTGGACTATGATGGTATCCCTTTGAGTGAACCCATAAATGGGTTGTACTTAAAGAAGTACTATGCCTGAGATCACTTGTGCATGAGTACATGTATTTTATTGTATCATACTTCTTGTGTGTTACTGTAGTATGCTTTTTCGTTAGCTGGTATCTTCCCTTGACCGCTTATGTTACGTTGTGTTTGGTTTCCAGATGACGGAGTCTTCGCTACCCCACATTGGCTTCACTGATGGCGCTAGTCGTAGTACTCAGAACCTTGCTTCTGCTACTTGGGCAATTTACACCCCTACAAACGAACTTATCAGTCTATTAGGTGTGTGTCTCGGTCGTACGACCAACAATATTGCAGAGTATAGCGTCGTTATCGAATTGTTGATTGATTCTATTTCGCTCGGTATTCGCCACTTGGTTGTACGACTCGATTCACAACTAGTAGTACTACAACTAAGTAATGTTTATGCTATTCGAAGTCCTACTTTATCATGGGTATATTTACGAATTCACCTCTTGGAATGTTATTTTGATTATATTGAGTATCAACACATTCCTAGATGTCTAAATACATTGACTGATGCATTAGCTAACTATGGATTAGACAGACATTTGGGCCATTTATAAACCAATCACATCACATGTATCACACAACACAAGATAAGCCGGTAGAAGTCGTATATATGTATATAACGATCAAAAGTTTTTACAAAAAGTTTTTGTCCAAGGACCAAAATCTCAAAATGTGAAGCTCATAGCTTCTACAAAATAGCGTCATGGGTGACATTCACGATAAAACACAACTTCTCGAGCCACCCTACGAAGCAATCGACTAATAGAATCTGACATGCCCACAGTGTGGCGTTGATAACGCCTAGGGATCTCCCCAATAGCCATATTTGGGATGTCAGCGGTCAACCCCTCCAAGTTCTGCTCCATTTCCTCATAGTCTTTGGCATCCCATCGCACCACTGGAGCTACCTCTCCTCATCGCTAAATAGGAGACGTTCCTAAAGGTCGATATGGCCCCACATCTATGTCATCAAAAAGAGATTTTTTGATTAGTTCTTGGACAAACATAAAAACATTTTATATGATAAAATTACAAAAACATTTAAAAGAACAAAATGTTTACTTATTACCTAGGTCACCCCACTGAGAATCCTCAGGTAGGGCCAAATCCGGATCCCCTCGGAAGTCCAAACTAGTGTATGCGTAGTCATAAATCATTAGCATCTGTGGCTACAAACAGTCAAAAAATGAATCATTGTACTTGATGATGGGTCCAGCTATGTGTCGGGCCACTAGGTTGCACCACCTCAACATCCTCGGATCTTGTGGGGATGGTAAACCCTAATCAACCTATAATCTCAACAATGGGACCCTCTTGAGGAAGAAGGACACCAAAAGTGATGCGTACCCAAACTGCTTCAAGTTGCCCCTCCTGCACTTCGTCAATTGCCTCTTCATACTACAGAGAACTGCATCCAACTAGTTGAAGACTCATGGCTCTGTGCACTCTATGGCGTATTGGAAGTAGCAATGGAGAGCCATGTGTGGGGATGTGCTCCCGACCATGCGTGCTATAGTGAACAAAATGGTTCACAGGGTCAAGTTTTGGACCCCCCAAATAGCAACCTTTCCCTTGCTTCTTTCTGCCTCAGGAACACAGTACTAGCGACAATACTCACTCATAGGGAGTCTGCCACATTGGCTACCGGTCAAGCTAGTGTGGTACCCACACCATGATTAACCTATTAGAAAGTAGATATCCTTGATATCTAGGGTCAATGTGTGGACTCCCACATGAAACAACTATTGGTCCACGTCCCACATATGAACTAGATACTCCAACAATCTGAGTTGGGCCCTCATGCCTGGAATCCTGAAGAATTTCAAGAGCCCACAGTCTCGGAGGGCAACAACGATATCCGGGTCATTCCTGGAAATGGAATCCTCCTCCTCATGTTCTCTTTCTCACCACTCCAGCATCGTGATGGTCAAATACCTGCAAAAGAACCATAAGAGAAGGGTCAACAATTTATTTCAAACCTTGGCATAATTTTTATAGAGAAAAAATCAAATTGAAATTTCATTTTTCGGCCCCCGCAGATACTCCTTTAGCACAGTGCGACATTCTCATAGGTTCCCTTAAGGCCTCCTACGTGAATCCTAGATTCTCATAGGTCCTGCATGACTAGCCTGTGAGAATGATCGGGCACAAGTTATGGCCCTAAAATGGATCTAAAACCCAAAAAATTGTTAATGAAAACTAAAAATAAACCATGTTAAAGGTAGAAGATCAAGAGCTTACCTCGTTGGCGGAGACGGTTTTCCAAATGCTTGCTTGTGCCTCGGACGATCGTGCATGAAATCTAGGGGGAAATGAGGTGTATTGTTCAATTTTTTTGGCAAAATCACAATGAAAATGGTAAAAGCCCTTTTTACACATATTTATTCACTTTTTACCATTTTTTGTTGATTTTCATATTGTTTTGTCTATAAAACTTAATGCCTAATAGCCCCATGAGTATGAATTTTTGCAGGAATAGCAACTTTGAAGTCCACGTGAAGGAGTACGGATGTTTTTTCTTTTTGTCGCATGTACGACTGCTTTTTATGGTTTTTAGAAAAACCTCGAGCTAAGTCTTCATTCTTTCTCGTGCTCAAAAATACATGAGAACATAACCGAGTATACTTTTCTTGTCTTTTCGTACTCGTCATGGTAACATGAAAATGACAACCGCAAAGGAGTATCCTTTAAGTTCTTTTCACACTCCATAAAAACAAAAAGATGGCCAAGCGACCTTGTTCTGTTCACGCTCGTAAAAGTATCTGAAAAAAACATTTGATGGGTGATAGTTTATCAATTTTTCGGTCCTGTCGAACTATTTTATGAAAAAGGAATTGAGAGAGTTCTCTTTAAGTTTTTTTCAGACTCTCAAAACATGAAAAACCCCCGAGTTTTCTATCTTTGGACTTGTTAAACAAACATAGAAAGACCTATAATGGGACTGAGCCACTCCTTCCCAGAGTCCGTTAAACATACTCCGAGGGACTCGTCCGAAGGATGAGCTTACATCGACAAGCATATGTTATCCTCCTCAAGATTGTGTAAAAATAAAGAGGTACTCGCCAGAAATGGTGGGGGAAATTTTGAGAAAGGGATGTGTTTTCGTATTCATATTAATGGAAGTAAGCGTCACTCTTGAACATGACACCCCCTAGTCATCATTTGAAGCCATTTTGGGAAATCCATTTGTCTCTCATTCAACTTGCTACAAGGTCATATCCTGGGTTGTCTTTGAGTCACTGCTGCCAAGTCCTTGGTCATGTCATTCATATGTTCAAGACAAGTTCATCCAAACCCTCTATTGAGTCGGCCATCTGTAGTTGTCCATTGTTACTATGTCGGCCTTCCCTGTGTCCGTTTCAACCTATATTAGTACTCTGTTTCATCCTCAAAATCTGTTATTTATTTCATTTCATTGATGGGGGATACATCAAGGCCCTCCTGTGATGAGTCTTGTTCCGTCGAATTCAACTCATTATCTGGAAACAAGACTTAGAAATTATCTGGTACCTTGGAACTTGCATGCCTCAATGGTAGGTTTCCTCTCTTTTGACAATGGGTTTTCATTATTGACCCCTGATCGGGAGGTTCCGTTGAATGTTCGACCTCAGCTCATTTATTCACAATCATTGGATTATACTAGTGTACCTTGGGAGTCATTGACATTAATGGTGATTTCCCTCGCACTTGTTAACGGTTTCATCAATGACCGGTAATCAAGTGGTTTCTACCATGTTTGACTTCAGCACATGTAATCGCATGGCTAGATTTGTATTTTCAGGTGACGAGATTGAAGACCCTGGGTCTCATATTTTTGATCCAGGATGCAATGGAGTATGTATGATTTGCATCGGCACATAGATCCACTTTGTATGTCATGTGGCTATGTCATCTTAATTTAAGTCTTCTCGCATAGATCCACAGTGTATTCCTGGTGGCTATGCAGTATTTTGACGGCATGGATCCACGGTGTATGATTGGTGGCCATGACCTACATTCATGATGTCATCCATCTATGATCTGAGTATGAGAATGCCTACCTCATAACTAGTATTATATTCTGCAGATGCTTGGTTGTTTGCAGGTTTCCGATTAGGTGCGCTCCTCGTTTCTGACACAAACACGTAGTTCACAAAGTATTTCGGCTGTCATAGATTCCGAACTCATACTTTGGGGGGAATTCTGTTACACATGATTTTGGTCACTTTGGTGATGTCTTAACAATGATGTATTCAGGCTCCCAACAAGGACTTTTCGCTTGAGAAAAGTGGCTCATGTATTCTTCCAAAAAACATATTTTTAAGATGAGTTCACAGGTTGCCTATGGTCTAGGGTGCAAGAATCCTTCATTCTTGTAGGCCACCCACACTTAGGGTGTGAACTTCTCACAGTCTGCTCCATACACAGGGTGCAAACCTGTTTTTAAGCTTGGAAAGGAGAAGAGGTCTCGAGGGTTTTAGAAGGGAATTAGATTTTATGGGATCATCCTCATCCATGTAACCATCTCTCCTTCTCCTATATATTGAAAGGTTTATCATGGAAAAGGTTAAGCAAGATTGAATGAAGAATTGATGAAAGAATTGTGTGAAGAACCCTGCTTGGATAGAAGTTTGAAGACTCTATTTGGTCTATCAAGAGGAATTGGATCTTCTTCATGCAAGTACAAAGAAAGTGTGTGTATTGGAACCAAGGGTCATTGAAAGGAAGCTTGCGACATCAAGGCGATCGGGTTGTATCTTCTACTTTCAATTATATGATACAACGACATGTCCCTTTCCCATAAAGTCACTCTTACTTGATTGTGTAATTCCTTGATCATATGCATAAGTTGACATTGAATATACTTTGCTATCTTCACTTTGGTTGGTTTGTGTTATCTTGGATTTGACTTCACGAGAGCACCGGAGTGAAGTGGGAACAACAGAGACCTAAGGAAGAGATATAAAGGTATGTCACTTATTCCTTCCTATTAGTAGATTCAATGATTACAACTTAGGGAAAGAGTCGTGTCCTGTCCTATTTTGTTCTAGATCCAGGTAGATCTAGGGAGATTTGTTAGTGTCTGCACCTATCGATTTGTCCGATAACAGGGCCGAAGCCTGAAATTTCGAAGTCCCGAGATGATTTTCATCCATAGATCATCGATGAGGAGGAGAGTCATGGATTTTCTCCGAGTAGTTCGGTGGTTCATAGTTCGGGGAATTGGTTGAAGTGCGCGTAGAATGGAGTTCCTCCAAAATTCCCGAAGTCTAGACTCATCCAGACCATTTAATTAACAAGGACACTTGTCCATAGATCACCCATAAAAAATTCGACAGTTCGAAGATTCAGAGTTCGGGAGAACTGAGAAGTAATTTTAAGAAAAGCTCCGAAGTTCTGGAGCCCTGAAGTTCCAGGAAGAAGTTGTTCAACAGTTCATATTTCGGGAGAAACATGGTGATAAGTCAATAAATTGACCAAATCTCAGAGATATGAAGTGTCGAAGCATGAGGTATAACATGGCATAATGATTTCACCAAGGGTGATGCAGACCTTTCCTAGTTGTGCCAGGTGTCAGTCAGAATTGTACTTTTGACGACCTTCTTGGACCAATAACAATTCGACACATGGGGGCCATGTGTCACCATCTTATATGATTACAATTGTACTATGTGGACCTCGAAAAATTTATGAGGTTCGGGAATTCAATGTTTGGAAGAAATGGGAGAAGAGGGTGTGTATTTCTCCAAAGCCTGAAGCTCCAAAGCACTGAATCTCCGAAGCCGTGAAGGATCACCAACCCAATACTTCACTGATTCAGAGTTTGGGAGAATCATTGAGTAATGATATATAAACCTCTGAAGTCCGAAGTTATGAAGTCAAGAAGCACGAGAATGATGTGGTTGCTGACATCACCTAGGGTGATGTGGGAACACTAGATGTTTTCCACGTGTCATCGTTTTTCAAGCATTTCAAAAAGTGTTCAGGCCAATTGGAACATGACATGTTTCAGTTGTGGGATTGAGCCACGTGTCCACTCCTTATTTTTTGCCACGTGGCACCCCCTGGTGTGTGGTTGTTGATGAGACTCTGGAAGTTCAGAGAATTTAGCATTCGGGGGTATGCGTCTATGTTGTTGCAATATCTTATGAAGCTTGAAACACCGAAGCACCAAAGTAGTGATGCTCCAAAGTGTTGCTTCGGGAGTTCGCCAGTTCGGCGTTCGGAGAGAATGTTATGTGGAGTTGGCAGAAATTTCGAATCTCTAAGTTTTGAAGTCTTGAATCTCTGAAGTAGTAGAGCCCCAAAGCTCTGAAGAAAGGTCTGTTCGGAACTTCGCGAGTTCGACATTCGGGGAAAATGAAGTGTGATGAAGGAGAAACTGTGAAGCCTGAAGTTCTGAAATCATGAAGCACCAAAGTCACGTGGCATGTTGACATGACCTAGGGTGATGTGGACACACTTGATGCTTGCCACATGTTGTTTTGTTTCATTCTTTTAAAGGACCATTCGTGCTAGTTATAACTTAACCTGTGTCACCCATCAAATTGGGCCACATGTCTCTACTTTTCTTCCACGTAGTAAACCTCCCTGGTGTGTGATTATTGATGCGACTCCCAGTGTTCTCCAGTTCGATGTTTGGAGGAAACATGGTATGATGAAGGTAAAACCTCTAAATCCCACAACAATGAAGTTCTAGAGTAATGAAATGCCAAAGTGTCAGTCTGAGAATTCATAAATTTGGCGTCCGGGGGAATGTGTGTATGTTGACGCAAGAACCTCCGAAGCGTGAAGCTCCAAATATCTTCTCCAAGATTTCACCATTTCAACCTTTAGAGGAAATGAGGTTTGGATTAGGTGAAACTTCCAAAGCCTGAAGTTCCAAAGTTCTGAAGCTCTAAAGTAGCAGAGTCCTGAAGCTCCGAAGATGTATTATGCAAGGATTCGCCAGTTCGGCATTCAAGAGAAATAAGGCATGAAGTAGCAAGAGATTTTGAAGTCCCAAGGCATAGGATAAGTGCCATATTAATAATCACATGGTCACATCCCATGGTCACTTGTTATTGGGGGCCAAATAAAAGGTGCTAAATGCCCAGAAACTATTTTAAAGAAAGAAAAGGGATTAGGAAGGAATCATGTGGGGTTTTGATGGTTTGGACCTGCATCAAAAGTGGTAAAGAAGGTATGTGAACGTTATGAGTGGATCTAGCAAAGGTCCAAGAGTTATTTTGGCTCTGAGAAAGGAGAATGATTGCACAGGGATTGCATCATTGAAAGGACAATTTTCAATTGTCCATAACTTTTTTCTTATGATTCATAATTGAGCAAGGAAGCGGTCATTAGAAAGGTCTAGAAAGAAGATTTTTGGTGACCAAAAAAGGAAAAAATGTGCATATGTTACCAAAATGGTATATGATGGTTCTATCTAACAAGAATTTGTTGTATGCATGTTTTTGGATGTAATGGTTACATTTAAAACAGAAAAAATGCTAGATATTTCTATATATCAAAGAAATAAGGACAACGATAGTTCTTCATTTTACATATGGGATATTTAAGAAATTATTGGATCAGACGTTGGGTTCAATAAGAAACATGGAAAAACCGAATGAAATTTTGGTTTGGGGAAGACCTATTCTATACATATTGATATATCAAAATGCTAGTATTTTGATAAAGAAAGACGAAATGTATGCATGGAGAAAGTGACAACATATCCAAAGATTAGTCCTACAACTTAGAAATATAACCTCCCTTGTTGCTATCGGAATGTGCAGTGGAATCAGGGTATGAAGGTCATCAATTATGGCATGACAGAATTTGAATATGCATGTCAGGTTGAAAAATCAGATGGGTCAAGACGGGAGAAAGTAATAATTCATAAAGCTAATCCAAGTGTTGATATGACCAGTCAAGGAAAGGATAAATCATTTTTTTCAAGAAATAAGTTAGTGTTAACTATCCAAGGTTACTTAGAGAACATGACTGGAAATATAATTTGGTCATGTAGGAGTTGGATCAAAGGAATCCAAGTAATAGGGGAATGCTGGAAATTAATATCAACATAATATATGTGGTTGCAAGTATGCAAAGTAGACAAGGAAATATTCATGTATGGAGTCAAATCCTTGAACATATTAAGATAATGGAAGATGAAATCATGAGGTAGATATCAAGCCAATAGGAATGCAGGACAACACTCCAGAAGGGACAACATGAATAGTAGAGGATTTTTTATGCATTTCAAAATTATTGAAGATATTTCCACAATAGAATGGAGATGTCAAAGCCAAGAAGGACTTTAAAAATAAATGAATCTATGTAGAGAATCAATAAGGAACCATGAAGAAGAAAAATTTCATATGCATGGTTTTGAATGCAAAGGAGATGGTGCTTGACAAGAATCCAACTTAAGTAGCATAGATCCATGAGTGACATCCTCGGAGGTTGGAGGTATCACTTGAAATTATGATGGTAAAGTAAAAGCAGTGTTTAGTACCTTCCAATTAATTCTATGCAGCTAGCGAAGGAGGCATATGTGCATCTTTACAATATGCTAGATATTGGCTATGCAAGTCAAGTTTGAGGCTAGCTAGCAAAGAGAAGAGAAGGGTACAAGAAACCTCAAGTACTAAAGCATTCATTCAGGAAAGGGATGAAGAATATTAGTCTCGAAAAGTAAATGGATGTTGAAGATCCAAAGTATATAAGACAACATGATTGGAATTATAATTCATCCAAGTATGAGTTGGGATAGACGGATCCAGAAAATAAATGATAGTTGAAGGTTAATATCATCTTATCATTTGGATGGAAAAGAAAAGGAATCCAAGAGTGATTTGTCTAGAAAGTGACCAGGTCATAAATAATCATGTACAGTGATTACAGTGAGAGCACAAGAATATTCAGGAATCCATAATAATTGAAGAATTATGGGATCAACAAAGAAAAGTGATACAGGGAGAATGAATTTGTTGCAATTATTGTAGCAACAATTATTTTATGGCTGGTTGGACAACCATAAAGAGAGAATTCTTGCATGTTTGCAAGTGTTTTTTATGATGTTGTTGCATATGTAAGGAAGAAACATAAAGCAAGAATGCTGATTATAAGGCTAATAAAACAGACATTAAAGATTCTATGGTCATCAACTAATCATGTAGCATCAAATTCGTTTGATGGTAGATATGCAGGTAAGTATTTCTCTTTTGAAATTATGTTGCATAATTGC
The DNA here is from genome assembly GCA_009831015.1 of Picea engelmannii. NCBI lineage: Eukaryota > Viridiplantae > Streptophyta > Pinopsida > Pinales > Pinaceae > Picea > Picea engelmannii. The sequence continues at coordinate 204,650 of ML809676.1, read as the reverse complement.
CAAAGGGAAATTCAGGTAAGAATTTCCCCATATTGAATTCTTATAATACACAGTATGGTATTTTTTAAGTGCATTAACATGAATAAGATACCACTAGGTGTGGTAAAGGCTAGAGGCCTGTAATAGTTATCAAATCTTCTTATCTTTTGAATGCACACACTGACATAATAGCATGTCATGTCAATTTGGTTATCAGGTAATAACCAAAGCAATAAAATATAATAATTATATAGGAATGGATGCCAATAATGCTAGTCATGTATGAGACTATGACATAGTTGGATATGGAAAAGTATGGATATGGAAAGGTTATATACCACACAAATACCAAAAGCTTCCTACCTTTAAATAATGATTGGATTGCAACCTTTTTGCTAACATTAATGCACACCACAAAATTATATTCTTGGTGTAGTGTTCGGGTCGAAAAGGAAGGCATCCAAATAATTGAGAAGACAATAAGAAGTGTGTGGAGAAAGTGTCAAGACATTGGCCAGATTTCCAATTTATGGATGGTGAGATACATGACTTAGATAAAGAGCATTCTGAACAATCAATGCAAAGGTGCATTAAAGAGATATGAATTGAGAGTTGCACTCATGCCTAGTAAGTGGAAGAGTTGCACTCATACATGATAGAATTGTATACTTAAATGCATTTGTTGAATGTGTTTTGTGATTGCATGCGTATATATTATTGCATGGAAATAATTATACTAACAACTGAAATATTGCTAACCCATGGAGTTAAGAACATTTCAGGAGTTGTTAGACATTGCAACAAGAAAGTTTCAAGTCAAGTAGTCACGTGAGCATTGACTATAGGAAATTTTCTGTTCAGAAAAAGAAGTAATGAACGTACTAATATTAATTATGAACATGCATATGCATATAATGATAATTCATTCTATATAATAATTGTTTTTGTAGTTGTGATTGAATTGTTAGTTATGGATAATTCTAAGAACACTTCATAAGGTTTTTGTGCATATTGCAATGAGAGTATGATGTACAGGAAATACTGACAATTTGTTGGTTGAATGCAAGATAGAAGCATTGCAGAAAAAATGGTATTAAGCTTGGTGCTTGTTGAAATCCAAAAGGAATATTGCATCCTATTATTGAAACAACAATAAGAAAAATTATGAAATATAATTTCATATTTTGGGGAAAAGTTGAATTATTTATGAAATAAGTTTGATTTCTAAATGAATTATTTTATGTTCTCTCATGATAACTGCATGTGTGTGATGTAGATGAGATAATATGGATTAAAGTTGGAATGATGAGAAAGAACAACTAATGTTGAGGACACTAAATCCCTATAATTGTAGAACCTCGGTGGGGTTTTGGTAATGGGTTAGCAGTCTCCTTATGTGTGAAATCCTTGGCAAGATGGATCGTTGAAGAACTGCATAACAGTGACGGGATTCCTAATTTTGGAAGGGTGAGTGAAACAAGGAGAAGGTAACTCAAGGATGCTTATGGCATGGTAGCGCCATAAGGAGGGTGTGTCAAATGGAACAATGAGCTTAAATATTTTTGAAAGAAGCTACATGGAATAGAGAAATTGAATTCCAGCTACAATATGAATACCAAAATTGGTGTTGGATAGTAGAGCACTAGACGGATAACAAGCTTCCAATAGCTAAAGCTTGGAGATTTTTAAATATTTTTGAAAATCTTGATGGTAATATGTAAATAAGTTGCACTGAGGATAGTGAAAAAATAAGGGGAGGGGATTGTAATATCCCAAGACCGAGCCCCAGTTGTAATCGTAAATGTAACATGTTTTATAAGCTAGTGAGCCAAGTGATTATAATTTGGGAGGATTATGTGATGATTAGGTCGGGGAGCCTACATGCTAAAGGCCAATGAGCCTATTTTTGTATATGTAAATACTCATATCATTAATATAAATACATCGTTGCATGTAGATTGACCACGATAAAATAGAATGAGGGACTAAGCTCCACTAGGTAGGGAAAGGGATGGGGCTAAGAGGCTAGGAAAAAGGGATAAGCTAGAGGGCTTATCTCTAAGGGAATAATATTATATTATTATTTCCTAAAAGTGGAGCTCATGCAACTTCATGAAGACATGTGTCTGATTTGGGACATGCATTTATATTGGAAAACCCGTCATTATTGGGGGGTTCTCTTCCATTCTTTCTAGGCTTCCCAAGAACACACACATTCACGTAGGAAGCCATTACCTCCATTGTTGACCTTTGAGAAGGCACGCACCTCTGAAACATGCATGCATTTATGGAGCCATATCCTATATTTTCTTGTGATGAATAGAACATGTATTCCTCCTTGATGGCACATCACACCCGTATCTACCTGAGCATGCGACAAACTTGTCTATTATGATCATTGCCTATTCCAAACCTGAAGGCAGTTGTTGTTTCCATCACCTGTGCGTTAGCTAAATGTTGTTGTTGTTTTCACCTAAGCCTGTTGTTTGTTATCTCTGAGCGGGAGTGAAGAGGCAAGTTGTCAGTCCTGTGTAATGAAGAGGCAGGTTTTCATGCCTATGAGTAACTCTCTCCAGGTGAGAGAGGTTGTTGGGGAAGTGATTTATCCTAGAGGGAGCCTAGAAAAACTATAGTGTTATGAGAATCCATGTACGACCTGTTGTTGAAGCCATGGAAGGGAAGTGGGGCGGCCAAAGGACTATTGAGCAGAAAAGGGGCACAATTCCTGAGGTGAGACATGCATGTGGGGAATGAGAGGCTATAGGATGTGTGTATAAGTTGGCATCCTAGGAGGGAATCCTTCATGATTGACTGTGTAGCATCCCATTGTCTCAACCTAGCCTAAGAATCCCTTTACCCGGGTGTAGTTTAGTCCCACATCGGGGGTGACCCACTGTTGAGAGTGATCCATATGGATATCGGTGGCCACCCACCTTTTCCAATTGGATCAAAATAGGTTTTTGGTAATTTTGGCAATTTACTATTTTTAACAGTTTTCACTTTCGGGGCCATTTTGAGGGCCTAAATGAAGGTTTTTTGGGATAGAGATTCTCAATGATGACCTATGAAATGATTGATGCCCCAAAATGAATCTCCCTGACAATACCTTTCCAACAGGCTATCATACACCTAAAACGAAGATCGTATGCAAAATTTACGACCCCGAGAAGTTGATGTACTAACTTACCAAATGGGGCCCACATGACTTTTGGCGCTTCATCTCATAGGGTTAGTTTTTTGGATGTCTAGGGTTTTTTGCATTCTCGTTTAATGTAAAAGGCCTTCATATCCTCATTCTAATCATCTTCTTGCAAATGATCGTAGCCGTCACATCTCTTCTCAGAGATAAGCCACCACCATTCCAACAAGCTTGTTTCCGCTACATTTCACAGTTTCATCTTATTTCATTATTGAATAGAAAACCAATTTTACTGTATCTCTATTATTTTTTGTTAATAATATGTTAATAATCTGTATTCATTTCGTTCTTCTCATAAAATCTGGATTAGTGGTATCAGAGCAGTCTTCTCCTTGTCATCTTAATGCATGTCCCCAACGAGGTCAGAGTACAAAGAGTTGGGTCTTGAGCTTGTTTCTCTTGAGAATAAAAGCTCTCACATGCCCAAGCAACCTCTCATGGTAGGAGAAAATAAATATGATGAGACAAGAGAAACTTTTAAACTGCTGATTGAGGAATCTGTCACGCAACAAAGGAACAAGATGATAGATAGTTTTGTGCAAATCCTTCAGCATCTACCAACATGCAACACATCTTCTTCGAGAGGAGGCACCACCCCCTTAAAGGTACAAATAAACTTTGATATTCCTATATTTGAAGGTCATATAGACACATATGTTGTAGAAAAGTGGTTGAATCTGCTAGAAGGGTATTTTTTTGTCCATAACTTCTCGAATAGAGAAAAGATTACTTTTGCACTCCTCAAAGTCATCCCCCATGTCAAAAATTGGTGGGAAATGTTCTGTGAGCAAAACGATACATAGGAACCCTCATTATTTACAGTCACAACCACCTGAGATTCCTTCATGGATGCTATTAAGGAACAATACTATGCTATTGGAAGTTATGACAACTTATATACCAAATGGACCACACTGCGGCAAGAAAGAGACCAAGCAGTGCCAGATTTCACAAATATCTTCCATACCTTGCACACCAAGATGGGTATCAAAGACTCAGAGAGACATATGGTGCTCAAGTATCGCGGTGCTATGCATAGATACATCTAGACCGAAATGGAATTTCTAGACATCTCATCCTTGGGCGCGACCTACTGATATGTCGTCAAAATCGAGCAGAATCTCAAAAAAAAGACGCGAAAATTTAGGCCTAGGAACCCCTCACAACAAAATCTAGGAAAGGGCAGCCCCAACCCACAAAACAAAGGATAGAGCAAATATGTACAGTATCAGGAAAACCATTCCAAGCCACAAGCAAAAAAGGACACTAGAAAGACAAAGAAAGATACCTGGAAGTGGTGTGACTTCCATAAGATCCCTTGGCATAACACTGTTGATTGTTGCTCAAAGAAGTCACTGGTGGCTGAAGTGAAAGCCTATGAATTAGATGTAGATTCTGACTCTGAGACAGAACGAGAAAGGGGAAGACAGATCATTGACGTGGAACCCAGTGCCACTGTTGCTACCACCAAGCTCTAGCCTGGTGAACCAGACGAGCCAAAAGAAGGAGAGCGCCTCTTCCATTAGCAAATGTGGGTAAAAGTCACCCCACTGCACTTCATCGTTGATAGCGGTAGCCAAAAGAACATCATCTCTACAGAGGTCATCAAGCGGTTGGCCCTACCCACAATGCCTCACCCACAACCCTACATCATTGGATGGCTCCACCAAGGAAGCGATCTCCGCGTCAGCCAACAGTGTCAACTATCATATGGCATCAAGCCCTTCAAAGATGAGGTATTATGTGATGTTGCTCCTCTCAAAGTTTGTGATGTTCATTTGGGCCAACCTTATTTATGGAAATGTCATGTTGTATATGAGTCTAGGCCTCATAGTGTTATTATTATTTTGAACAAGAAATTGTACAGGATACTTGAGGCATTCCCACCTAGTGCTATTTCCTTGATCTCTGCTAAGAAATGCAGGAAGGTCATCTCTCAGATGGGGAAGTTTGTCTTCTTTGTGATTCTCTCTCAGAATAAGCAAAATATCACAACCACATCTAGGGTCTCTGAGGCCAACCTCTCCACACAGCAGAAGCAAGTAGATAAGGTAGTGGAAGAATACTTGGATATCTTCTCTTTGCCTACTGGGGTACCTCTGCACTGCCAGGTCAAGCGTCCCATCGATTTGACCCCCGGTGCACCGCTACCCAATGGGCCAATCTATTGTCGCTCTCTGTTAGAGAATGAGGAGATATAGCGACAAATCCAAGAACTGCTCCACAAGGGGCACATCCATCCCATCTCATCACCTTGTGGGAGACTAATCGTGATGGTACAAAATAAATATGGAACCTGGCAACTCTGCATTGATTACTGGGCTCCGAATAAAATCACAGTCAAAAATTGGTACCCGATTCCCCAAATCGACGACCTCCTTGATCAACTCACGGGAGATAAATACTCCAGTAAGATTGATATAAAGTCTGGCTACCACCAGGTCCCGATAGAATAGACAGATGTATGGAAGACCTCATTCAATTCAAAGGAAGGTCTTTTTGAATGGTTGGTCATGCCCTTTGGTTTGAAAAACACTCCGGCCAATTTCATGAGGATGATGGACGATATCTTGCGACCATTCACCAATAATTTTGTAGTGGTGTATCTGGATGACATTCTCATTTACAACAAGACTTGGGCCAAACACTTGCAACATATTCAACAGGTTTTGCACACCCTGCGGCAACACAAGCTATATGCCAACTTGGAAAAATGCTCCTTTGTCATGGACAAGGTCCATTACCTAGACTACATCATTGATCAACATGGTGTACATGTGGATCCAGCCAAGATCCAAGTCATCCGTTATTGGCCAGCCCCAACTACACTCACTGAGCTTCGGAGCTTCTTAGGCCTTGCCAATTTCTACCACAGGTTTGTGTTGGGATTCTCCCATATTGCATGGGCCCTTAGCCAAATCACCAGGGGTGGTGGTAAGGAAAAATTTACATGGGGTTGGTCCCAACAAAAAGTGTTCGATGATTTGAAGCAGTGCTTGTTCTCATCCCTAGTAATTTCACTTCCAGACCTGCAACATCCCTTTGAGATCGACATAGGTGCTTCAGACTATGTTGTGGGCACCGTTCTCACTCAGCACGGCCACCCCATGGCCTATCATAGTGAGACACTATCCGATGTTTTCCATAAGTACCCTACTTACGACAAAGAAATGTACTCCATTGTGCAAGCCTGCCGCCAGTGGAGACATTACATTCTTAGGAAGGAGACAATCATCCACAATGATCATAAGCCACTGCATTTTATGCAGACACAAGGAAAATTGCAGAATCACCACCATCAAAAGTGGTCCACATACTTGCAGCAATTCCACCTCAACATCAAGTATAAAACAAGAAGCACCAATCACGTCGCTAATTTCCTCAACAGACCACCAGTCGCGACACTCATCATGGTGCTAGACTCTTGCGGTCATGAGACCTCTGGATGGCCCCAACTCTATGAGATAGACTTGGACTTCGCCACCACCTACCAAATATTGGGTGCAAACATAGTTGTCTATAATTTCTATCTTCAGGATGGGTTGTTGTGTCGTCTAGGCCATATCTATGTTCCATCAGGAAAGCGAGTGAAATTGATCTGGGAAGCCCACTACAGTCGGGTGGCAGGAAACTTCCACATTTCTACTAGCCGGAACTCTGACAGGAGTTCAACAAGTATATCAGGTCCTACACTGCTTGTTCTATTGCCAAACTAACCGCTAAGAAATAAGGCATGTACACCCCTCTTCCTACTTTTGATAGGACATGGGAATCCATCTCAATGGACTACATGTCAGGCCTCCCGTCCACCAAGTGGGGAAATGACTGTGTTTTTGTGGTCGTTGACTGCTTTTCTAAGATGGCAATTCTAGTTTCCTGCAAGAAAAGCATCACAGCAAAGGCCACTGCCAAGATATTCTTTGAATGTGTCTAGGTACATTTTGGACTGCCACAAACCATTGTCTTAGATAGGGACAGTCAATTTCTCATCACATTCTGGTCGAGCCTCTGGTCACTAATGGACACCAAGCTAACCAAATCCACGACCTTCCACCCCCAAACAGATGGACAAACCGAGGTCATAAATCAAATGGTCATGCATATCCTTTGCATGTAAAATTCAAATCACCCTCACACATGGGATGAGAGCCTTCCCTATGTCTAGCATAGTAACAACCGAGCCCTGTATAGCTCAACTGGCCATAGCCCCTTTCAGGTGGGGTTGGGATTCCAACCATTGGGTCCCATAGATGTTGCACTTCCCCTTGCGGTCACCTCGACTGACTCATCTCCTATTCCAACTAAAGCTAACAAAGCCACCCGGTTCATTGAGTGAATCCATCACATCCGCCAACAGGTTTAGGATATCCTACAGAAGTCCAATGACAAGTACAAACAACGCCATGATCAACATCGGGTGCCACATAAGTTTCAGGTGGGAGACAAAGTTTGGTTGCACTTGTAGAAATAACGCCTTACAGAACCCCATCAGAAGCTTCACCCACTCTGTTATGGGTCGTACACCATCACCAAGGTCATGGGGGATAATGATTTTGAGCTCAACATTCCTCCTTTCCTTGGCCTGCACCTAGTGCTCAACGTGGATCTCCTTTTCCCTTATTTGCCACCATTATTGGACTCCTCAGACGTAGAAGAACAAATTACACCAACAGAGCTCAACCCAAACTACATCCAACAGGCCTCGAATGATAATATTTTGGATACACATATCAAGGGAACTCGATAGCAAAGGATCCAACTTTATTGAGTCGTCAAAGCAAGGCAATTCTTGCACCAAGGTAAGTGGCTCACTTGGGGCCAAATTCAACAAAAATTTCCCCATATGATGGGGGAACTCAACGTAGTGGAGAACATTTCTTCCTAATGAGGGAGTATTGATCCATATGGATATCGGTGGCCACCCACCTTTTCCAACTGGCTCAAAATAGTTTTCTGGCAAAAATGGCAATTTACTATTTTTAGCAGTTTTCACTTCTGGGGCCATTTTGAGGGCCTAAATTAAGGTTTGTCAGGATCAAGATTCTCAATTATAGCCTATGGAATTAGTGAGGCCCAAAATGAATCTCCCTGATGATACCTTTCCAACGGTCTATCATATGCCTAAAATAGAGATCATATGCAAAAGTTATGACCTCGGGAAGTTGATGTACTAACTTACCAAACGAGGCCCATATGACCTTTGGTGCTTCATCTCCTAGGGTTAGATTTTTGGATGTATAGGGTTTTTGAAATTCCTGTTTATTGTAAAAGGACTTTAGAGCCTCATTGTAATCATCTTCTTTTGAATGAGTGCAATCGTCACATCTCTTCTCAGAGATAAGCCGCCACCATTCCAGGAAGCTTGTTTCTGCTGCATTTCACGGTTTCAGCTTATTTCATTATTGAATAGAAAACCAGTTTTACTGTATCTCTATTATTTTATGTTAAGAATCTATTAATAATATGTATTCATTTCGTTCTTCTCATAAAATTCGAATCAGAGAGTGATGAGAAACATGATCTATGGTTGGGAGGTTCGTGGAAGGTCTACATGTAGTTGGTGGTCTTCTACAAAAAGATAAGTACCATTTCTATGTTCATTTACATGTTGTGTATTTGTACATGTATAATATTTATAAGTATTTCATGTATATGTTGTATGTGTAGGCTTACTGTTATTTATGCATTAATATGTATATTAGCATAATGTGATTGTCTGTTAAGTTATATATGTATGATGTTCTTCATGAGTCTCTTAGTGGCATATCCTAGCAGGTCTATGGCTTGGTATGTTACAATATGGTATTAGAAGCTCAGTAAGAATGTTTTATGGTGTAACATGGCCCGACCTAGGTGGTCGAGGTATGTTACATAAGTTTTATTGGTAACTTGCACATAAACTTCATCTACTACGCTAATCAATGTCTTGTGTGCAACGATTTCTTCTTCGTGGCATGCTTTAATTTCATTGTGTACAACTTTAATCTCTTTGAGGGCCACAATTACTGGTTCTAATTGTCTTGTATGTTCTTGTGTGCACCAATTTATTGGTCATGCTTTTGTTGTAGTTCAACATATGATTGGATCAGTACATGTTGTCGGTCCCCCAGTTCATCCATTATCTCGGTCAGATAGGTATACAAGTCCTAGAAAGGTACATTTTCCATTGTTATTTTAGCATATGGTAATGTTCGTGGCTCTACGGTAGGGGATGGTTGAAAAATTGTGATAGCCAATGGGTTAAAATGCAACACTCTCCTCTAGGTACTACTATGCGGAGATGTAGCACCATTTATTCCTTTTGTTATTTGATGTTCTTGGGGGTAAGACTCGGTTGTTGGAGCAAGCTCTAGATAAAAATAGAGTTCATCTAATTTTTGCAATGATGCTTTGTTGATTACCTATTGCACAATAAAATTGATGTGAACCTCTTTGATGATGCTCAAGACTGGGACAAAAGTCTACCTAGGCTCCCATTCTATAGTTTTGGTGTCCAATGCCTTGTTTATGTTATGATCAGGCATCAACTTGTGCATGACATAATGCGAGGAGATTTCATCCTTGATGGGAGCATTGTCGCTCTGCTACGTCGAATTTGGTGTGCACTCTTTTTCACTAAACTCAAGGGTTGGATTTAGCTTAATCATTACATGTTGTTTCTTTGTAGGTGGATTATTTGCTAGAGTGTCTTTTGTCTACTTCTACTCGATCCCTTTCCCTTTTTCAACCCCCTTGCATGCCTCTGTGCATGTCCACTACTCAGTAGGTCCTTTTCCTTTTTATTGGGATTTCATAGCATATTGTTTATCTTCCACTGATTCCTTATTTTTTTGTTGGGTTCTCTCATATATTTTCTTCTCATGTTGCAACTTTGTCCCTATCTCCAATTTCTTGAGCTCGTCATTTGGTGTAGGTTACAACTTGGGTGGCCACTCTATGATGACCTGTCAAATGTTCTCTTCTATGATACAGAAAGAGAGCATCCCAATTTTGACCTTCGGATATACACATGGAAAAATGAACACATTATAGAAAGTGAATTCAAATAGGAGGTAGTCCTCATACCTATCCATGATGTTGTGTGGTATGTGTAGTGATGGCTCAATTGCTTGTCTAAGTTCGGTAAACCATAGCTCAAATGAAGTGTTATTCTTTGCATGGATGATATTATCCTTGGTGTGTTGCAACTCTAGGAATTTTTGTGTCGAGAACCACGTCAAGACCTATGTGTCATGATTGTGGGTCAGTGGTGGTTTCCATACTACCATGGCCAAAAGAAAAAACACCCAGCTATAGTGAAACTCCTTGCCAAAATATTATGCTTCCAGGAACTCAGTTATGAATTCATTCAGTATATATCTTTACCAAGCCATCCTAAATCCCTCAATGTAGTGCTCTATGGCAACGATTACCCCTAATGAGAACTCATTCTTATGACACTTGTGCAACATTTTACAGGAAAGTAGTTATGTGGAGAATCAGACTATGTGGTCATTTATCTTTTTTATCACCACTCCTCTAAATCCCATTTGTGTACCATACTTAGTGTACACTTCATCATACATTGTATCCTTAGTCATTATTTATTTGGTTGTATTGTCTCCTTCTATAGGGAATCCCGATACTAGGCTCATTGTTTTAGTGTTAACCTGATATGACTTGTCGCGCCAAATGACCCACATGCAAGCATATAAGTAATAATTGTATGCACTGGTTGATGGATTGGTTACGCCTGAAATGTGAGAAATCCAACAAAGACATTATCCTTGATTGCTTCAGAGGATTTTTCCATTCCTTAGTGATTGTTTTTTTTCATCCATATGGTCGTGTACTCACCTCTGTGTAGGAATCAAACTACAGTTCTAGGAATTTCTCTTCATCATGTGTATTAAATTGTACATATTTCAGTTTCAAAACCATTCCTAATATGGGGCCTATGACACTCACATTGTTCAATAGTTCAAGAATGGGAATGAACTCGTATTTTTCCACTTGTATTTTTTTTTGTGCTTGGGTTTTACTCCCGGAAGCCATTATCCCTACATATTTCTTACATCTATAGTTTTTTGTGCTTCCCCTCTTTGCTCGAGAGATCTATCCCAAATTGTAATGGTATCGACGTTCGAGTCATGTCATGTTCAGATCTCAACTTGATACTATCCTCACTCTCCAAAAATAATGAGTGGGAGTAGCATTGTTGGATGTTAATTACTCAATGGGTAAATTCCCCCCCACAATACCTGACCACTGAGTTGGATTTCAAGTTTCGTTCCCATCGTTAATGCGGACCTATAGTACTTTTCCCTACCACAATTGGTATGTTCCCTAGGGAATTATTTCCATAACTGACTTCAGTTCCCCATGCAATCGTCACTTGTGTGAGAACTAACGACCTTTCTCTCCACCATTGTGTTTGCATGCATCTGGGTATCCAACTTTCATGTCCAGTTGTTCCATCCTTTGGCCTGTACATGGAAATTTAAACCTTAATCTTCCCCGAATCTTTGAAATATGTTTCTGGGTACTACCTATCCTATCCCACTTTATTATGACAACATGCTTAACTAGTCATTTATTACTTCTATTCTACTCTAATTCCTATTATACTCATGCGTAGTGCCTCTCTAATGCACACTTATGTTCCATGCAATATATGTTCTTCCAATTCAAATTATGTTTATCATCCCTTGCCATGGATTTTTTTGATTGTATTGTGTCAGCTAGACCAATGAACAATCCATGGAGTGGTTCCAACTTTTTTTACGTAACTTATCCAATGGTATAGAGTGTGCCAATGGTGTAGAGAATGCATATGCCACCTTCTTCGCAGTGTTCTTGGGTACCTTATATACATCCCTTTCAATACCTGTGTACTGGTTCAACAATTCAAAATCTATCGAGGGATAGAATCTTACCTTGATATATTCCACCACATGCACCCATTATGAAAATATGTGCAATATGTTTCCCACCAGTGCGCATGTGTTCCTTTCACTATTGCATCCATGGAAAAAATTATTTGGGTCTCAGGCACCAACTCTGTCATTTGTGATATAAATTTTCTACCCAACCTATATCGTCAAACCTTGGTGGGTCATATAACTCTGATCAAATCAAGCACACTGCCCTATTGATTTTTTCACATCTCATGGTTGATGCTTCATACAATTTATTCTTCCATCTATCCATAGCATCCTCTGAATCTATTTCATAGGAGTGAAAACTTCTCCAATTGAGTTCTCCATCGACTATTGGATTTACATGATCCTATGTGCACCCTGTGATGTTATAAATTTTTTATATGATGGAACTCTGTGCATCCTCATTCACAGGTTCTTTATACCTACAACTCTCATTTGGATCCAATGGAACAATAGTGCACAAGATGTATGTCTCAAAGGATATATGTTGTTGCTTCAAGTTTATTATTGCATTGTTATTGAATGCCTAGTCAATTCCAGGTAGATTTGGATAGGGGTCTAAGTCATCCATAATTTAAATCATTTCAAATTCTACTTTGGTCTTTACCCCCTCAATGTTCACTTCCACTTTCTCTAGCCTACCAATAAGATAGATTTTGTATTGGTTGGAAAGCCTAAGTTGAAGAGGGGACCACATCAATTTTGGTTTACCCATAAACTCGCAATATTGCTTCAACAATATGCTCATGTCGGATCCTAGGTCCAACATGACATCATCCATTCTGTAGCTACCTAGCTCAATTGTCATCTTTAATTATCTTCTCGTTCACTTCTGTTTGTTCACCTAGTGCACATCCCATTCTGGTAGCAGGGTATAAATATCCATAGTGTTCTTCTCTTCCCCCATACATCTTGTTAACATGTGGGTCAATTTATTTGCAGATTTAGGATCACTTAACATATTAAGGAATCAACACAAGAAATCACTTACTTGGTTTTCGGATTCATCCTCACAGTTAGTTTTGCACTAGGTTTCATCTCATGTCATGTGTCATATCTATTTGTGCACACATTCCTCTTCCATTACCTTATATGTTGCATGTTTTACTTCCTCAAAGATGTAGGCTTCTTCTTGTTCCCTCTATGTCATGCACTGCAATTCTTCACAGAGTGGGATTCTTCAAATGCACTCTACACTATGCACTTCAATGCCTCATGCACATTGTCTTCATCAAGCGCCCTATGTGCTTCACATAGGAACTTCTTTTTTGTGTTTCATTAAACTTCAAAGGTTCTTGCACTACTTTACATATCTTTCCTTCTACATGTTGACATGAACTTTCTCCTCATTCCAATTACATTCCCATACAGATGCCTCCTTGATTTACCCCCTGCACATCAACTTCTTCTTTATATTTTGACCTTCACATGGCTCGACAACCACCATATTCAGACCCTTCTTCTCTTCTCATTTTCCCAAAATTTTTGGGAAATCCTCTATGACGTGATCTTCACTATGGAAATACCCACAAAGTGCGTACGACTTGGTACAAATCATGACAAGTGGCCTAATTTACCATAGTTAAAGTTTGTATGTGGTTTGAATCCCCCACCACCATTGTATCATCTTCCTCTTCCTAGTCCATATCCTCCTCTCTAGCATCCTTTGTATTCTCCTCTGTCAAAGCCTCTGCATTCTCCACTCTTTTGTTCTTCCTAGACTTGGAAAGTGTCTACAATGCACTCCTACATCAACTGTAATGACCTATAGTTGTTCACATCATTTCCCATGGATTTGAAAAATTCTCAAAATGGAGTGCACATGTTCTTTTGATACTTCTGTAGTGTTGGGAAATGAGGTGGTATATGGCCCCATTATCTACAAATATCACACCACTTAGTCCGTGGTCCGGTTCGAAATAGATTATGTGCACTCATCGTTGTGTAACTTCCTAGCATAGGGAACTCAATCCTATGGTGACCTTCAGTGCGACACATAGTACACCACACATTATCTCACACTACCTTAGAATTATCCATATATTGTAGTTTCACACTGAGGTTCATGAGCTGAGATTATACATGCATTATCCCTGCTAATATTTCACCACCTCCTGGTGTAGCTTCTAAGCACACCGCAATTTCCACAACCTACATATGGGTCGTCCTTTTCTGTTGGGTGAGAAGGATATGAACATGTGGTAGTAATCTTTCAATAAACCATTCTCTATGCTATATTTCTTATAGATATGTCGTATATTTGAAATGCCAATCTCTCCAACAAAATTTTGAATTCATGATCATAATCCCACACGATTTCTCTAGTTTTTTGCATGATTTCTTTGATCTCAGTGATGCACTATGATTTTGACTTAGGTTTCTGAAATTCCCTAAGTAGATCTATATTTATCTCTATTGGGGGCCTTACTTGTTCCACAAGTGTAGTATCCTTGTACTTCATGTGCCATGTGAGAGATCTACCTCTAAAGGTGGTCTCTATCTATGTAATATTGGATGCATCATATATGACTCACTTCATAGACCATATAGCTTCACATGTAAATCAATTTTGTTCAACATCATCTCTTCCTATCCCATGAAATGTCAGAAGAATTAGGGTTGAGTCTTGGTTCACTGTACTCGATCTATAATTGTGTCTTCCTAACTGACTACTAGCTATTGTTGATATTGATTCTCTTCCTTTTGAAATGTTATCAACTTTAGCTTCTACTTCAATTGTATTGTCCTCCCTTTATTTTAATTTCTCTTCTTATACTTCTCTCACTTCTACACTATATTTGATTCTTTTTTCTTGATGAAAAATGTCCAAGGGGGGTGGTTCAATGAAGGGTTTCCTCCATACTCTTTCATCTTATTCGGTGAGGGATCCAAAACATCTCCCTAACTCTAGGTGTGCAATTCTTCCCATAAGCACAAAGGTATTTTCTCCTTGAAGGGCTCTATCACTATCTTATGTTGTGTTGGCGCTACTACTATGTGCCCCATCATCCTCTAATGTGACTACATCTCTTACTAGCCAAAGGGTTCTGACATTGGGTTCTTCAGTCCTACTCGCACTACTTATACTATCCTCTCTTGATACCTCATCCCTAGGGCCACGTCTCTTCAATGGTATTTCTCCTTTTTCGCTTCTCTCTGGCACATATCTTTCTCCCACGTGTCCTTCTAGCACAATTTCTTTTATCTTCATCTTGGATATTACCACTCGTTTGTCGCCCCTTTCTTGTTTTCCCTTGCTTCTCTACTCGACTTTCCTCCTTCGCTCATCTCTTCTTACATATCTCTCAACTCTCTTTCTCCTCTACTCTTCTGGATCCATTCTCTTCTCACCTCACCTCATCTTCTTCTGGATCCCTTATGATGGATCCATCCTATCTTGTCTCTTTTATTCTTCCCCCTTCTTTCCA